>VXBJ01001176.1:365225-535709 GCA_013400055.1 Nycticryphes semicollaris
AAAAACAAACTATTGCTGCACAGTTCTGCAAAGTAGCGTTTGTAACCGAATCTACATCCATTAATAAGCTACACAGAGCCAGTAACATGGCATTGCTCTGTTTGGCAAGCCAGCACCCTTAATTAATAATTTAATTCAATGTAGCCAAAGGCTGCGAAGCTGCAACTCCAGGTGCAAGTATAGAGGCCACAGTTATCTCCCCTTTACTCCAGAATTCCACGCTGTCGTTGCATTTGCTCTGAAAGGTGTGGACTGATCGTTTGGGGTGTGGATGATTATTTGTAAAACTCAGAATCATTGATGTATTCAGGGTCAATGGCATAAGTCTTCCCAGACTACAAGGCCCTCCCCTTAAATGTGAAGATATACCTCCCCAAGCTTGATCACCACAGATAAAGAACAGCCCCCATGGGAGCTGTAAAGACACATTGCTGGAGCGGGAGACATTACTACTGGTATAGTTGCACCAGGCCGTGTTATTTCTATATATCGACAGAAAAGAATTAACATTCTGCGCTATAGATTGATTCTTGCCAGTATANCTACTGTTAGAGTTGCACCAGGCCGTGTTATTTATATATATATGGACAGGGAAGAATTAACATTCTGCACTATAGATTGATTCTTGCCAGTATAATTAAAAAATAGACAGCTATCCATTTTGATTGATCCTAATAGTTCAATCTCCTGTAGCTCATGGGGCAGGGGAGGGAAGTAAGGAGCCCACCCATCCCAGTTACCAGCCAAAGCCAATGAGTTTCCAAAATGCTTTGCTTGTTCATTTCTTGGCCAGTTGTCCACTGGGACACCAACTAGACATGTCACAAAGGGGTTTCCTGGGGTAGCCAGCAAAAGGCACAGGGTGTCCTGGTCAGTCTTGTTTGCCAAAGTTACCCAGATGTTTTCCTCAGGTGCCATTAGGATCCATATCCCATCTCCTGGTTCTGCTGTCATCCTGACGATGGGGATGACTGCAGCGACAGTCAGACCCATCTCGCTGGGACCCGTCTTGTTCCAGTATCAGTGGAGACACAAGCACATCCTTGACGCCAGGTTGTCAGCAGGTACGGACCTTCCCATTGGTTATTCATCATATTTTTGATCATCACCCACCAAGGGCATCTTTGCCCTTCATAGGTGATGGAGTCACCCACAGGCACAGAGAAGTTCAACAACCCCTTCCTTTGCAGCTGCCCATAGGACCAAGCCCCACCTATCATGGGGATCAGGGGGAAACAAATCCAGCTCCTGCTCAGGATCAGCTGGCCTGGGACCGAAAGGATCGTCTTCAGGTGACTCCTGATCTTCCATGGCCCCTCCCCCCACATCAGCTGATGCTGAATCCCCCACCACTGTGTTGGCTGATGCCGAAACCAATGGGTGGGCTGTGGGGGTCTTAGACTGTTCTCCAGGCTTTTGAGTATGCTGTTTCAGGGTATCAAACATGTCCGCCAGGCAGGGAGCAACCCCGCTGCTGTTTCATCAGACCAGGTTGCCAAGTCCCAGAGTTTAATCTCTATCTAGTTCCAAGTTCTGGGATCATAGATAGAACCAGAATGAATCCCTGGGCAGTTTGACCGAGCCCACATTAACAGCATTTTGAGATCTTGGAGGGGTATGATTTTCCCATGTTGTTTCAATGTACACTATGGTTCTCTGCTCTTGGGAAATATTGTTCCCCATAGTCCCCAGCTGCTTACCTCCGTCCACCAGTAGGTAATTAGTCATGCACGATGCCGCTTCCTTTCAGCGATCCAAGTTCAGCTGGGCTCCGCCACCCGTCAGCAGGATGCTGCTATCATAGGCCTGGGTGAAGTGAAACTTCAGGTCCCTGTTAAGGTGCCATTTGTGGCAGATTGAAAGACACAGACTCTGAGATGCAGGACTGAAATCAGCTTCATTAAACAAGTGTGCTCTTTATATACTTTTCTACCAAGGCCAGTGATTTTCCACTTTACTTGTTCACACCATCACGTACTCTAAAACGTTACGTTCCCACCGCAGCACTCCCTTATCTGGGCTGTTACTTCACACAACTCTCTTGGCTGCCAAAACAGCAGTTGCAACTGATAATCCTCCCATGGTTTATGAGCTATTAGTTCTACGACAGTTAACCCATCTTTTGCTTCAGTCCCCACATGCATAAACATGCAAACACTTTATTTTACAACACAGCATTCCAGTGCACAATTTCCTTGCATAATATGACAGTGAGACAAAACCATGAAACATCATATGACAGCAAACTGTAGACCAGATTCATCTCAAATTTTATCTTAAATTGCAGCACACATGCCCTTAAAGTCAGAATTAACTCCTGATCAGCCACTGAGTACAAGCAGATCCCCTATCTCCCTAAGCATATTGGGTTTAAAAGACAACCAAGTTTTAACTGCTCAATTTGCCCTAACCTGAAAAGCTTCAGAAACCACTACATACACTAGTAAATGACGATAACGTAACTCAGTATNTGATCGTTTGGGGTGTGGATGATTATTTGTAAAACTCAGAATCATTGATGTATTCAGGGTCAATGGCATAAGTCTTCCCAGACTACAAGGCCCTCCCCTTAAATGTGAAGATATACCTCCCCAAGCTTGATCACCACAGATAAAGCAGAGCCCCCATGGGTGCAGTAAAGGCACATTGCTGGAGCGGGAGACATTACTACTGTTAGAGTTGCACCAGGCCGTGTTATTTATATATATATGGACAGGGAAGAATTAACATTCTGCACTATAGATTGATTCTTGCCAGTATAATTAAAAAATAGACAGCTATCCATTTTGATTGATCCTAATAGTTCAATCTCCTGTAGCTCATGGGGCAGGGGAGGGAAGTAAGGAGCCCACCCATCCCAGTTACCAGCCAAAGCCAATGAGTTTCCAAAATGCTTTGCTTGTTCATTTCTTGGCCAGTTGTCCACTGGGACACCAACTAGACATGTCACAAAGGGGTTTCCTGGGGTAGCCAGCAAAAGGCACAGGGTGTCCTGGTCAGTCTTGTTTGCCAAAGTTACCCAGATGTTTTCCTCAGGTGCCATTAGGATCCATATCCCATCTCCTGGTTCTGCTGTCATCCTGACGATGGGGATGACTGCAGCGACAGTCAGACCCATCTCGCTGGGACCCGTCTTGTTCCAGTATCAGTGGAGACACAAGCACATCCTTGACGCCAGGTTGTCAGCAGGTACGGACCTTCCCATTGGTTATTCATCATATTTTTGATCATCACCCACCAAGGGCATCTTTGCCCTTCATAGGTGATGGAGTCACCCACAGGCACAGAGAAGTTCAACAACCCCTTCCTTTGCAGCTGCCCATAGGACCAAGCCCCACCTATCATGGGGATCAGGGGGAAACAAATCCAGCTCCTGCTCAGGATCAGCTGGCCTGGGACCGAAAGGATCGTCTTCAGGTGACTCCTGATCTTCCATGGCCCCTCCCCCCACATCAGCTGATGCTGAATCCCCCACCACTGTGTTGGCTGATGCCGAAACCAATGGGTGGGCTGTGGGGGTCTTAGACTGTTCTCCAGGCTTTTGAGTATGCTGTTTCAGGGTATCAAACATGTCCGCCAGGCAGGGAGCAACCCCGCTGCTGTTTCATCAGACCAGGTTGCCAAGTCCCAGAGTTTAATCTCTATCTAGTTCCAAGTTCTGGGATCATAGATAGAACCAGAATCAATCCCGGGCAGTTTGATCGAGTCCACATTAACAGCATTTTGAGATCTTGGAGGGGTATGATTTTCCCATGTTGTTTCAATGTACACTATGGTTCTCTGCTCTTGGGAAATATTGTTCCCCATAGTCCCCAGCTGCTTACCTCCGTCCACCAGTAGGTAATTAGTCATGCACGATGCCGCTTCCTTTCAGCGATCCAAGTTCAGCTGGGCTCCGCCACCCGTCAGCAGGATGCTGCTATCATAGGCCTGGGTGAAGTGAAACTTCAGGTCCCTGTTAAGGTGCCATTTGTGGCAGATTGAAAGACACAGACTCTGAGATGCAGGACTGAAATCAGCTTCATTAAACAAGTGTGCTCTTTATATACTTTTCTACCAAGGCCAGTGATTTTCCACTTTACTTGTTCACACCATCACGTACTCTAAAACGTTACGTTCCCACCGCAGCACTCCCTTATCTGGGCTGTTACTTCACACAACTCTCTTGGCTGCCAAAACAGCAGTTGCAACTGATAATCCTCCCATGGTTTATGAGCTATTAGTTCTACGACAGTTAACCCATCTTTTGCTTCAGTCCCCACATGCATAAACATGCAAACACTTTATTTTACAACACAGCATTCCAGTGCACAATTTCCTTGCATAATATGACAGTGAGACAAAACCATGAAACATCATATGACAGCAAACTGTAGACCAGATTCATCTCAAATTTTATCTTAAATTGCAGCACACATGCCCTTAAAGTCAGAATTAACTCCTGATCAGCCACTGAGTACAAGCAGATCCCCTATCTCCCTAAGCATATTGGGTTTAAAAGACAACCAAGTTTTAACTGCTCAATTTGCCCTAACCTGAAAAGCTTCAGAAACCACTACATACACTAGTAAATGACGATAACGTAACTCAGTATTAGTCATAATCACAACACTTATAGAATTCAGTGTGGACATCGGTATTTTGATCATTAATTGTCTTTGCATCTTTTACACAGGCTGCCATTACTACAACGGTTCACTGCTCCCTCTCAGGTTTACCCGGTCCTGTGTAAGTAAGTATTCCCTCTCAGGGATCCATGTGGGAGCAGTGTACCAGGTCAGTGATCCCAGCTTTCTGTTTCTGCAAAGGTTGGCAGGGGCTCTAAAAGTTAGTGTGTGCTGGCTCCTCAGATGCATCAGTTCCCCACGCAGTGGTTACAGCTCGACAGAGAAGTAGGGCTGAGGCAAGAGCAGTAAACAGTTCAACTGCTATTTTTTTTCCAGAACTACCTTTACTATAAACAGTTCCAGTCATTAAATTGCCTTTGATTCAGACCTTAACATAGGCCTTCGTTTCAGTCCTTAACATAGGCCTTCGTTTCCTGTATATTCTGTCCGAAAAAGAGTACTTACAGAAACCTGATATGAAAATATTTACCATTAGTTTGTTTTTTAGAGCTACTAGGTTTGGTGTGCTAATCAAGAATGGGTAGAGCTGCCGTTGCGAGTGCGAGGAAGAGAGCTCTGAGATGGGAACACAGAGCTCTGCTGTCCTGACAGACAACCTCAAGCACAAGCCAGCTCTTGCCAAATACTGATGAGAGACATTGCAAGAAAGTAGGGGGTTTCCCCCAAAACTAAGTAAATAAAATTACAGTAGTCATGAACTAACATTCTTATGGTAAGAGTAATTGTTATTCAAATACTATACTACATTTGACTACTATTTACTGTAGAATATATGTATAAAACCACATTAATATAGAAATACATTTATATGGCAGATAACATGGTATTAAAAATTTGTTTTCAGTGTAAAAAACTTACAAAAAATATTATGAGTACTGTGTTCACATCACAAAAGGCTGTAAACTGGTTTTGTCCAGACGCACCAATATTGCCACTCAGTTCTTGCTGTTTTGGATGGAAACCAAGAAGCAGATTCCACAGGCCCAGGATCCTTAGTCCAAGCAGCTTTTCTTCCACTAGGAGCAGGATACTGACATCATGCTTTTACTGACCACAGATGTTGGCAGAAAAGGCATCTGTTCTCACGGAAGTACACGCTCAGCTATTAAGGGACTTCAGTCCTCCACCTCTTCAGAGGGAGATTCACAGCACATTTAGACATGCGGAAAACAAAACAACACAGCCACTAAGATCTTATTTTCTTTTACAACTTCTATATCCTGTGAGGTAATTTAAGACACATAGCCAGCTAGAGGCTGAATTAAAGCTTTGGAGTGGAGAGCCAGCAGGTGGCAGTGAGGATTCAGGACACTGAATTGCAAGCAAAACAAAACAATCTGTTATCTGCTGCTGTAACTAATCAGTGGAGGTTTTTCTCACACGTACCTTTTTCAGCAAAAAGAAATTCCTAACTGCAGTGAACTTTTAAATTATTTTTGCCCCTATGCCAAACACAAACAACAACATATAGGACCTTGTAGTACATTAAGTGCCCTTTCAAAGACAAAGGCCAGGAAATTTCACTCCAAACTGCAATTTCGGGGTCCTGTGCAGGTAACCAAAGACTAACCACTTCTAGGGAATGGCAGCAAGTATTTCTTAGTAATTTACTACTTCAGCTATAGGCAGGCTCTTACCTGTTTTGGAGGTTCTCGTTTTTAACCTTAGCAGTGCAGTTTTGTGCCTCTTTGCCAGCTTCAGAGATAAAGCACCAAAAGATCCTCAGAGCTGAAGGCAGGATTCTTCTGTTTCTGGCAGCCAAATCACACCTTTCTGTATGAATAACTTTTTAATATGATAATTGGCATAAATCAGCTTTGATATTCTTCTCTCGCATTCTTCTACTGACATGCTTGGTTTTTTACATACTTGCTGTTTTCCCCACGCAAGTCATCTTCAGCACTCCAAAGGTGAGGCTATAATTACTAAGCCTCAACATCTCTCCTTCAGAATGGCAATGAGATTTTACAACTCATCTCGTGTATTTACACATACAGCCAGTTCTGTCATCCGCAGAGTATTGACTGCAAAGGACCTTTCACTACCAAAGCTCTATTCTATCTCCTCAGGACTCCTCACACCACAGCTATTGTGTACCTAGCATATTTTTCCTCTTTCCAGAACTCATTTACTTAATATAGCTGTAAACAACTGGAAAGCATCAGAAGACAGCCTGCAAAGCCTATAAGGACTAAGAACTACATCCTCTTCAGACTGGGCTTAGAAAGAGCCTTCAGATTAGGACCAGAGCTAATGCTGATAATGCAAGTTTACATACAGAGATCTATAAAGCAAGGCCTCCAACAAAGAAACTACCTATAATCACAGAAGAGGAGATTTAAAAGAGTTGAAAGCAACTCCACAAATGACTCAGTCAGGCAGGAAGGGAAAAAACTTAGTGGGAGTAAGGAGTTGACTGGCTGCTAACAGCTCTGCTTTCACGTATTATGGCAGGCTACTGCAGGAGTTAAAGTGAGAGACTCTGTAACTGGCACAAGCTGTGGGAACGAGCATGGTTTTGTTGAATGACAACCTTGCACCTTTGGAAACATTAAAGAACACTAGCTTCATGGTGTGTAAGAAGCTGTCATAGAATACCAGGTTGGAAGAAATCTCAAGGATCATCTTGTTCAAAGTTTCTTGGCAAAAGCACAGTCTAGACAAGAAGGCCCAGCACCCTGTCCAGCTGAACCTTAGAAGTGTCCAGTGTTGGACAATCACTTCCACTGTCTGATTGTTCTCATTGTGAAAAATTTCCCACTTGTGTCCAATCAGAATCTCCCCTGGAGTAACTTGTACCCCATCTTTTCCATGTGACTCCTTGTAAAAAGGGAGTCTCCACCTTCTTTGTAGCCACCCTTTAAGTACTGGAACACAGTGATAAATTCTCCCCTAAGCCTTCTTTTCCCAGGGCTTAAAAGAAACCACAGTTCTCTCAGCCTTTCCTCATATGGCAGGCTTTATGGTCTTCTGATCATCTTTGTGGCCTTTCTCTGGCCTCTCTCGAGCCTGTCCACATCTTCTTGTATACAGGGACCAAAGCTGAACACAGTATTCCAAGTGTGGCCTGACAAGTCCTGAGTAGTAGAGTAGGATAATGACTTTTTTGGCTCTGCTGGCGATGGCTTGGTTGATGCAACTCTTTGCCTCTGCAGCACACTGTTCACTCATAGTGAGCTTGTTGTCCACTAGGATCCCTAGGTCCCTTTCTACAGAGCTGCTCCTCTGTGCTTGCACCAACCTGAATTTTTGTTCCCAAGGCCTGGGTCCTTGCCTGCCTGGATCTCAGCAAAGCTTAGACTCAGTATGTGGGATGATGATAATTCATAACCAGGGATATTTCTGCCCTCACACACATCACATGGTGTAGGACTGCCATGCCATGAGAGGCAGCAGGGGCTGGAGAACAAGACAGTGTAGCAGGACGCACATGTCAGAGCTCATTCTGACTCAGCTGGATTACCAAAGAAGCTCCCAAGCCTCTCTTCTTACCTGTTTCTGTCATCCTTCATCCTTTGAGGAGCAGGCTCTGCCTCCAGGTACACATTTAAAGATACAGACAAACTTCCTTTCACCAAAAAATGAAGTGGGTTTTTTTATTGTTGTTGTTCTCCTTTTTGCTCCTCACAGAGATCTGACAACAAACCAGGGCTCCACAGCAAGAGCTTGGAGACCCTAGATGCTTTTTTTTTGTTCGCGCTTTATAACCCTGGTGGCAATACTGGGCTAGTACCAGTGTCTAGCAGAGCTAGATCTTTAAGCTCTAGTGTGCCACATTTCCGGGTGTGTCCTAAAAACAGGGAGAGATGAGGGATGGCCTGGCTTTCCCCAATTGTTGTGCAAGGTTACTCTCTATCTGCAGTGATTTAAAACCTCCATGCTGAAACTGAACAGTTCCTTGTTGCTTGTGTATCTTCACAGTAGGACACCACAGGTCTCAAGCTGAGATGTTACTGCATAGACCCAAGACAGTGAATCCCAACTTTTTTTTTTTTTNTTTTTTTTTTTTTTCCTTTCCCCTTCCCCCCCCCCCCTTTTTTTTTTTTAATAATAGTATTGTCTAAATCAACATAGTAGTGGGGAAGATGATCAATGTCTCATACCACCAGTTACATCACTGCAGAACACATTTTCTAATACTGATGACTTCAGACCAAAAGAAGTCTTGCTTGGAGTGCAAACTCCTGCCCTTCACTAGCTGTTGGCAGCCCCATTTTTAAATATTAGATGAACACTGTTCTGATAACCCCACGTTTGTGTTTTTCAACTTCATGCCAGAAGCTCCTCAAGTCCTATCACTCAACCTTACACCAGCATAAGGCAGCACTGCCCCTGAATGGTGTACCCTACCTTTTGCCCCTGCTTGCAACCCCATGGATAGGGCAGCTTCTCATGCAGTTTCACACTGCAGCAGATAAGAGAACTCAGTCTCACCTGGCAAAATTGGTGATGGCACATAATGCAGGTAAAAATCCTTAAGTTTCAGATTTTGAGCTTTATATTTTAGCAACCAGGTCATCCCCTTCCTGGAATTAATCACACACCATTTTTAGCTTTAAGAAAGGTTGTTATATGCCAAGATAATACAACTAAATCAAGATATGCCAGTAATTTTCAGACCTTCTTGGACTTTTTATCTAGTCCACTTAAGACTATGCAAATACCAGGAGATTTTTCCCAAGGAACACGTGTACCTCTTGAAAGAATTGAGCAACACTAACACCACCATCTGCTGGACAAAACTGGTTCCCTGCCTCACACAGGGCTGTGTGTTGAAAAGCAGCTGGGGAAAAGGTGGAAGTTGCAAGGTTAGATGTACATTCTACTGCCACTGACCTGGAGAGCTGCCCAGACGTCCTAAGTCCATTAGGAGAGAGGAGCTGCAAGGTAGAGATGACAGGCTTACACTGCACACAAAGCTGGCAACCTCCAACAGAGCAATTGCTGCAGACCAAGACAAGGGTTTAGTCTCCAGTCAAGAAAGTAAGATACTACAAGACCTAATTGCTCCACCACATAGAATAGACTCAAGTATACTTTAGTCACTTTATTTGTACATTACATTTTGATTCTCCAAGTAGTCAAGGCAGTTATTCTCAAATAGTTTAGTACATCAATTTTATAAAATACAGCTGAACCAAAGTAGATTAGAAATACATACACTATGGTACATCAAGTGCTTTGAATAATGATCAGTCTGGCCACCTGCTAGTGAGCGATTGATTTGGTTTTGGTCATTGTCAGAGGAGAGTCCACTCCACAGGTAACTCTCCTAAGCCCAGCAGAGCTACTTAACCAGCAAGAGTCCCTCATGTGCTTTTTGGGGACAGAATGCATCACTGGGCCACAAGGCATTCTGCTGTCTACAGGATGACTCAAAGCAAGTCATAGCTTCTGACTGGGACAGGATTTAGACATTTGTCAAAAGGCCTCAGATCAAAACAGAAAAAAAAAAAAGAGCCAGTGTAGCTCGGAAGAAACACAGTCTTCATGTTGCAACTGGGACTTGCTTACACACATATATGCTAAACCTGTGCTATAAAGAAATAAAAACCTCTAATCAAAGGGCTCACATAATACCCAGGCTGCTCCCCCAGGGCATCCTTAGGCATGCTGCAGGGACACAGACCTAACACAGCCCCACAAGGAGCTCTCTCAAAGATTTCTTCTGCATGAAGTATTGCTCTTTTGAAAAACTCAGCTTGTAGCAAGTGAAATGCCAGGACAATTCTTATTCTGAAGAGGAAACATTTGAGGAGATCTGTTCAGTTGCTGGGATTTGAACTAGAAATTCTTGCAGCTTTGTTACACAGCACCCAAAGATGTCCCAATTCCAGTTAATACTGCACCTGTGCTACCCATGAATAGTAGTTTGTTATTTACTCCAGTCTGGTCAGGACTAGTCAATCAGCCACATCCCGTGCCAAAGTTAGCTGTTGATGCCAGCTGAAGATCACTCCTGCAAATCCCTCCAACTGCTGTAACTTCAGCTCAAGAAGGTCACAATTCACACATCCGGGCTCTGTGTTTACAGGCTGCAAAAGAGCTGGCCAGCGGAAGGTACTCTCATTTTTACAGCACTGAAGGCCTCACGCTGTCTCGTACAGGGGAACATTAGCTACAATCAGATGATAACACTGCTTTAGAGCCAGCTGCTTGGGACTCCAGAAGACAAGCCGTACAGCGCAGCAACACATCACTGGAGTAAGGGTTACTGGGGACAGAACAGGGCTAGCACATCACAGCCCTACAGTAGGCTAGTGCAGATGCCATGACACTGTCCATGTTCATGCTCCATCAACCAATCCACATTCTGACAAAGGTGGAAACAATCAGCTGCTGCTGGGTCACTTTTGCTGATGAGGAAAGTCAAGGTTTTTCCCTGTAAACTTTAGGAGGGGAAGGAGAAAGAACACGTGTAAACTTTAACTGAGACTGGAACAGATTTGGGCTACGTGCCATCTCATTGATGGACCAAGAAAGCAAGCAGAAGCCGCCAAAGTGAGAGTAGCATTGAGCTGATGGATTGGTTTGTATCTCATTACACAAGGCCCCACACACAGCTAGCCATCCTGGGACCACATTTCAACAGAAGTAAGATGTGTCCCAGAGGTGATCAGCTGTACCTGATGTACTGTGCTGGACCAAAGGGATTCTAGGCCACAGGAAGCAAGATGTACTGTGACATCTTTCCGCAGCACACATCACTGCAGCCTTCAACATTCACACACAGATACAATGATTACGTTGTACAAAGGACATGACAATACTTCCATTTTTGTTGCTTCAAGGTCAGCATCTTTGCTCATCCTCCAGCAGGGCTTTGCAATGGGGTGGGGAAGACTTCTTCCAACACAAACAACTGTTGCCTCCTGGCAGCTCATACCTGAGCTGTACTAGTTGCTTTTTGGGGGCCACCAGTTCAGTTCTCACTGCTGGGATTTTACTTTCTCAGTGCTGCCCAGCTCTCACTCTGGAAGAGAGCCACCACCATCTGCTGCAGAAGAAAACACTGAACACAGGAGGAGTGAACAAAATGCATATTTCAATCCCTTGTTACAGTGAAGATGGCATTACCAGGCAACTGGTCAGAGCAAGCAAGTGGTCATGAAGAGCTATACTGTCCCAGACTACATGTTTGTTTGAAGTCCTTGAATCAGAGACTGGAAGTCAAAGGACAGCATTCTTGCCTCTCAATCTCATAAAAATACCCCTCTTGTTTACTGGCCTATATGAAGCTAAAATGTAAACTCATCATCTACAAAAACAAGTAAAAATTAATAAAAAGGAAAGAATTGCTTATTGTCATAACAGATTCACAGATCTCTGCACATCTTATCCATCTTGCAAGATACCTGTTAGTTCAGGTTTTTCTTTTACAGAAAAAAACAATTACATTCATCTCAGTGGTGCAAAAAAAAAAAAGTATCTAATACTGCTGAAGAGACAGTGTTTCCATTGGGATGCACAGTGTGATGGGAGCTGGGTGCTCCATTCTCATCAGCATCTCATGGATACAAGGAAAACAATCTCCTGGCAAAATTTCATCATGAGGTAAATGCATTGTTTGAAAGTCCTGGGGAACTGAAATGGATATGAAGTGATCTACCAGGAATGATGGTTTCATTAAGGAGAAAGTTGTCACTCTAAGGCAGTACGCTTCATTTGGTCTGGCAACTTAGTGCCTTCTACTAAGGAAAGGGTTAATCAGCTTTGTAACTATAATTACTCAAGTCTTGTTAAATCAAAGGATATATATTTTTAGTTACCCGTTTTCCAGGGATTTGGGCAACATTCAGATCAAAGTACTGTTTAGCAAGGGATACGTTTGGGGTTTTGCAGTACGCTGATGACTGACAACCCATTTTTACAGGATTCAGATGAAGTGAAATTATGGCAGAGTTGCATGCAGTAATATAACTTGAAAAGGATGTAGTGATATGGCATTACAGCTGTGGAGCTGCCTTTAAAAAAAATACTGTTTACAGAACCCAGGAATAATTGAAGGTACAGAGCATGAGCAGAAGTTTTTCATGGATCCTGAAAAAGTCAACTACAGACCTCTGCAATAGTAACAGAACTCAGGGACTAACTTAATTCTTCCTCTCACCCACCCACCCACACAGAGAGGGGTTTATTTCACATCCACAGTACCACACATCCGCTACAGAAATGTGACCTGCTCATATCCAACAGCACTTAAGAAGTGCAAGACTTCTAGAGATCATGTACTTCTACACCATCATGTATTGGATAGTATCTGTTTCAGTGCTCTTAGACGGAGACAGCATCACCTTCCCTAAAGGCAGAGGGAATGCCTCTTTATCAATGCTGTTCAGTGGTACCTTACAGCTTAGATCCTTAGTGAGACTGGTTCACTTATCAGCCTCCAAGAGTGGATTAAAGTGCAACAAGCAGATTTCATACTTCACAACATGATGCACATGGTCAGTGTAGACATGGAACTGCAATCTTCTTGCTTACTTCTGGACAGACCACAGGAACAGTGGTCTATAATGTCATTGTCCACTTGTGCTTCCCAATATGGGCTTTAGCTTAGCAATTCAGGCCCAGTCCTGTCCAATGGTCTGGCACCATCAGGAAATACTTGTCCATAGCTTCACAAAACCTGGTCCGGTACAGTTCTGGAGACACCACTGTTGGCATCTTACCTAATGTGTAAGAGTCAAGAGCAGTTACAAATGGGCTAAAGAGTATATTGCAGTATAGACAAATGTCACATGAGATACAACACCACAAAGCATAATCATGAAGGCATATACAAGGGTCTTGGATCCAGCGTTACAGCTGCATTTTAAAATTTTTAGTTTTTATTTTAAACATTTAGGAGAGAGGACAGATCAAGGTCTGGACCCCTAACACTGAACTGAGATACCTGAAGTTGGAAGAACCATCTAGGCTTTTACTTCAGCCCTGAAAAAAAGGAACTAACTGATCTTCTCCTGTTTACAGGTCTTTGAGGTTTTCCAGCAGAGATGCAAATTTATCCCATAAGTAATTTCACTCCATGGACATGCCCTTGTCTTCTCCAGAAACCTGAGCAGTGGTACATCAAGTGTTCCTCTTCTCTCCTTTTTTCAGTCCTCCTACTATCATGTGGCCAACATTAAGCAATGCTACACTAAAGGTACTCTACTCACTTCCACAAAGGGAACTCTGCTGTTCCTCAAAATATTTGATAGAGGTTCCTCCAGAATAACAGCTCAGAGTGTATCTGATTTTCTGGACTTGGAAAACATCTTCTGAAACTAGGTAGCAATTTTTCTTTACTAGTATCTCTGCATGGATGACTAAGTTTCTACATCAGCTATTGGTAATTAGACACAGAAGAGAACAGTCCGATAAATAGATGCCCCTTACTCATTCCCAGGTATTACAGTACTTTAAGGGTCACTCATGGAGGCAGATCAATGCATTAGGGTTTTTTTGAAACTTGCTATTCCTTCCCCTGTTCTGGGCAACTTAATCTCGTGCTGCAAATCTGCATGGTGGGGAAGTCATGGCTTTATTGGCACAGTAACTGGAAGTTTCCAGGTTACAAAGAAACATGATCAAAAGTTTTGCTTTCATTCTGGACTTACCTTGTCCTCCCAAGATGCCAGTTGACTTCACTACCATTTCAAGCTTTTTGTCCCAGGTAAAAGTGCGAATATAGTCTGTTGCAATAAAAAGAAAATCCACATACAAACATGTCATATGTGCTATAACCCAAGTAATGCTGTTCAAAAAAGTACCTATTTCCCCTCAAAAGGGGCAAGAAAGCAGTAGGCTTCCATAGCCAGAGTAGCTTCAGTTTTGCCTATCAGTTGCCTCACTTTCCAGAGTATTGATTGTATTTGGGTAGCGCAAATATGGTATCTCAAAAGAGATATCATATCTCTTCACAATCAACTCTTCCCGTCTCTACAAAACCAGACTGCCCAGATACACCTGTCTTTACCCACGTTACAGTTTCAAGGCCTCATTTACAAGGGTCATTTAGCTAATCCTCAACCCAGAAACATATCAAGAAGCCCCACTTTGCTGTAACAGCATCCACTACTTTACTGCAACAGCTAGCAGCATCAAGACTTGGACACCCATCCATTTCAGCTGGTAGTATTCCTCAGCATTGCAGCCACCTACAGGTTTGATAACTGAAAGCAAACACTTTTTCACTTCATGGAGGACCGGAAACACCATCAGTGACCCTAAGGAGGGGGCTGCAAGGAGAAGATTTCAGAATTGTTTCCAAGCCCCCTTCAGAAAAAGCGTGCTCGGTCACTACAAGTGCATGAACATTTTGGACTGCAAAGTTGAAACTGCAGGACGTTATGTTTTTCATTACTGGACATCATTATCTCTTAATATTTGACTACAACTGTAATTATACAATTTTGAATTTACTGTTTCTAGATTTACAAGATGCACCCATAAGTATCCATGTTTCACCTCAGCTGTGCTTTACACAAAACTCATCCAGATCTGCCAAGTCTTAAGGCTTATCCATTTATCTGAATGGTCTTTGAAAATGCTCCCTTAGAGTGCTTTGGGACTCATTTACATTCAAGAGTCTGCAAAACAAGGAAGCAGTAACAACTTGCAGTTCTTCGCAGCTGGCACTTCAGTTCTCAGTGTTATCAGAACAGCTTTCAAGCTATATCAGAAAAAGATAGACCTCTTGGTCTATCTAAAAAGAAAAAGCCCAGACCTCTTGGCATTTCTGAGCTAGGTTTCAAGAGCATCTTGTTTCCAAGAATCACTACCACAATCTGCAAAAGGGCATCATATCCAAGTCTTTTGCACAATACAAGTTTGCCGGTCTAAAGATGAAGGGTTTACTTTCCACTCACAAATCAGACTGTGGCAAGGTAGTTACTACATTGCCATCCATATCATGAAGGTCAGACTACATGATCACAAGTGACCCTAAGACATTTAATTTCACTCTTCCATCCTTATCAATATGATTTCTCTTTAGATCTCCTTCACACAAGTTAAAATTGAAATGGCTGTGTACACATTACTGAACTTTAAAGATTAAACACACTGAAGAATATAAATAACCTTCCCTACTTCAACTGGAATCAAGGTGTAGGTTAAACACCGACTTCACTGCTTTTTCACAGCCTATGAGGCCTCCTGCATATATTTTTTATGAATACAAATCATAGAGTGGTTCAGGTTGGAAGGAGCCTTAGAGATCATCTAATTCCAACTCCCCTGCCATGAGCAGGGACACCTCCCACTAGACCAGGTTGCTCAAAGCCCCATTCAGCCTGGTCTTAAACACTTCTGAGGATGGGGCAACCACAACCTTTCNTGTGTTCCTTCCTGTGTAGAGGATCCCAGAGCTGGACACAGTACTCCAGGTGAGGTCTCAGAATAGAGCAGAAGGGTAGAATCACCTCCTTTGACCTGCTGGCCACACTTCTTTCAATGCAGCCCAGAATCTAGTTGGCTTTCTGGGTTGCAACTACATATTGTTGTCTCATGTCAAGTTGCTCATCCACCAACACCCCTAAGTTCTTCTCCTTGGAGTTTCTCCAAATCCATTGTCTACCCGACCTGTATTTATGCCTGGGATTGCCCTGACCCAGGTGCAGGACCTTCCACTTGGCCTAGTTGAACTTCATGAGTTTTACAGGGCCCACTTCTCAAGCCTGTCCAGGTCCCGCTGGATGGCATTCCTTTCCTCCAGCATTGTCGACCATGCCATACAGCTTGGTGTCACCAGCAAACTGACTGTCCATGTCCCTGACAAAGATGTTAAATAGCACCGGTCCCAGTACTGACCCCTGAGGAGTGCCACTTGCCACTGGCTTCCACTTGGACATTGAGCCACTGACTGCAACCCTTTGAATGTGGTCATCTAGCCAGTTCCTTATCCACCGTCCATCATATCGATGCCTTGCTAAATGGCTAACACAAGCCCATACAAGAGCTGAAGACTTCCTGCTTCCACTTTGGAATACCACCCTAACCTCTCATGGGTATTCATCAGGGAGAAGAAAACTTTTCTTTACCCACATCTCTGTGGTGGGGGTACAATTCTAAGAGTACTATGAACACCTAAACCAGAAGAAAGCAAATTTCACCAGCTGAAAGCAAGAAAACACAGAAGACAACCTACCAATGATCCCAACAACCAGCTCATTGTTGGTATCATCACGACCCACCAGCAGGGAATAGTCTATGATGAGGTGGCTAGAGAGGAACTGGGAATCACTGTGTATGGAAGCTCTCAGCACAGCCTTGCAATGGGAACGAATATACAAAGGATTGTCCCGGACCATCTTCAAAAGGTTCTCATCCAGAAGGACTACATCACAGCTTTCCTTGCCTGTGTCTGTTTTAACATTTCTGTTCCGGAGGGAGCCCTTCAAGTCAAAAACCTGCAAATGGAGAACAGCACTTCTTTATTCCACTGTTCTGTGAGGTTAAAGACTTCAACATTCCAAACTGCAGTGTTCAAGATAGCAGTACAGCAGGGCAACCCCTTCCTTCTCCACAGGAGGAAATTAGTTAACAAAAAACATTTTTGTACTACAAAAATTAAAGTTTCCTGAGCAGAAAATAGCATGTAAGCCTACATGAAAGCTCTGTCACCTTAACTGACAAATTTTTGGCAAGCTATTTAATTAATATTTAGCCTAATTTAAGGGGAAAAGGGTGTCACTATTTTTATTTTGTACGGGTAAACTCAGTTTTCCAGTCAGCTTCTACAGAGTCAAACGCTGACAAAAGTAAAGCCAATCAAGAGGGAGGTTTGTCTTGCACAAAGCACCATTTGACAGCTCTGGGCATGGCAAGAGACAACTCATCAATAGGTCTGGAGGTGTCCAGACCAATGTCCAGCTTGAAGTTGGTGCTGTTAGAGAAGGTTGTTCAAGCCTTGTCCAGTCAATATTTTACTAACCTCAGGGACAGAGCCCACAGTCTCTTGAGGTCTCTGTTCTAGTGCCTGACCATCCTTGTGATTTAAAGAGACAAACAAAAAGAAAACCCACAACAACATCCTTTATATCTACCTAGAACTCCCTCAGTTCACGTCCTCCCACAAACATCCCCTGTTTGAGGTCAAGCACTGAGATGGAAGGAGGAAAATATTTATACTATCTAATTTTAGATATTTGTTTGAACGTCCTTTCCAGCATCAACTCTGTATTTGAAGAGAATTCTCCTGCAGTCATTTTAAGATCTTCATTCTACTGCCTCATAAAAGTTGGTTTTCCTTTACTAAGTAAGAGCAAGGCTGAACTCAAAATCTTGTCCCACACGTTTCAGAAAGAACAGCAGGCTCAAACCATTATTAGCTTTCCTTCCATTATGCAATAGCTCACTATCTCTCTCGGCAAAGCTCTCCTTCTAAGCAAATTAGTCTGTAATCCCAGTTAACTCTTCTGAAAGCTTTGCAGAAGTGTATCAAGTTTTCCTATTTATGTTGGAAATCTTTTTTCCTCAGACACTAGAGGTGCAGGGACAAATAAGATTTCTAAACTGTATCACAGGCTTCAGTTTTATCTGAACTAGCCAGCACAGGCATCCAGTTACCAAGCATCACCTAACAAAGAAACAGGCATGAAGTGTCATCTTTGAGCAGCGCTCAATAGATACAGCACGTGCAGAGTTAAAGATTACCTAGACAGCTACAAGTAACCCTGCTCTGGCTCCCAGTCAGAACTGCACTGCAAGGGAACGGAACACTTGGTTCTTACCTGAGCCATCTTCCTGCCATAGAAAAGGTTTTCCATAACAAGCAGATCCAGCTTCTTTTCAGTGTTGTTTTGAGAGTTCTTGTATCCAATTCGATATACCCCAAGGATTTTCGCCAGTGCTGTGGGCTTCTGATGAAGAGAAGACATGGGGTAAGATCTCTGTGTACGGGCAATCAGTAGTCAAATATTAGAGGCACCACTGTACTGTTTGTGTATTACATCTTAGAAGCTCTAGCAAAATTCTCGTTTTTCATCTTAAAAAACACGTTATTAGTACAACTCACTCTCCAACACTTTCTTTTATTTAAATGAAGGGGGTTAATGGAAACTGTTACTTGTCTGTATAATATAGAACATTGCCTAAAATAAATGCTTTTTTTTTTTTAATTAAATACCTTCTGCTGAACTGCATTAGTGATGTAAGTGAAGTAGTGTGGAGCAAAGTCAAGGAATGACTGGACTTCCAGACGAGGCATCTGCTTCAGGATGAATCTATCATCTGTTTTAACATCCGACAAAGGCAACAGGGTTATATACAGTAAGTGATACATTCTTTTTAAGTTCTTTGGGACTGTTACACAGCTGGAGTGGTTTGAATAATTAAGAGAATTGTAATCCTTTAAATCCTTAGCAAGAGAAGCTTATTTCAAGAAATTTTCTACTGCACATGTTCTGAACTTCTGGATTTCAGCCCTCTAGCAAATGAGGGAGAAGAAACCACCACAGAGATTTACCACAGCTATATGAGCTTCTTATACAGACAACAGAAACAGCCTACAGACCCTTCCATTCAAGACCTGTTTCAAGTAGGGGCCTAAAATCAGCCTGGTTAAAAAGGCAATAGAAATCCTATAAATGAACTGAAGCGTATGGGATGATGAGAAACACTGTCTTCGATAACCAGTTTTCCTTGAATTATACCCAAGTTTCTGTTCTGAAACCCACTTGAGAGAGTACAACCCTTCTGCTCAACTGGCCTCCCTAGCTGCTACTACTGACAAAGAGAACTACATTTTGTTCTCCTGCACATACAAAGGGAGAAATAATCTGATATTGAAGACCCCGTAACAATCCACTTAACTTTCCATTTGAGTGGCCACTTCACAGTCAGCAACCCTCTAGCTAGAGGTAATCAGGGATTACATGACATACTAACCACCATCATCCCCAAATTATACCCTCTAAGTACAAAGGGGGAAGAAGTTGCACTTACCCTCAGTCACATAGAATGCAGCCCCAGATTTGCCACCTCGTGCCTGCCAGGGCATAGAGTGAGAGAGGGATCTGATGAAGTCCTCTTCACTGCTTCCCAGTATCACCTCACGCATCTTGTGAAACTCACCAGCATAATAAATACGGCAGTAGAATTTGGCATTTGCATCTGAAAACTCTGTAAAACAAAGGTCTTCTTTAGTAACAGCATGCAATATTCCCTGACTACCAGAGATGATACTTAGAGATTTTACTGATGTCTAGAAGAATATTATTGTGCTAAATATCCTTCTCAGACAACTATTTGTAAGCTTAAACCAATAAGACTTAACTGGAAAACTTACAGGAAAGTCAACCCCCTTTATGTTAGCTCACAGTATATGCCATGGGAAAGCGTGCAGACTAAAGACCAGTTAAAAAGAGTTTTATGGGGTATTTTACAACAGAGAGATTGATTACAGTATACAAAAACTGTGTCACTCTGTTCTTGATTTTTCCTTCCTGCTCAATACAGAGAAGTAGTAATCATCATCTTCAAAATTTCCATTACATTTGAAGAAGGACTTTCATGAAGAAAGGACTTTGTCAGCTAAGACTTCAAGTTATTATTTACAACTACTCACGGAGTTCCACGTGGGGATTCACCAGCTGTTTCTTCTGTCCATCTCCTCCATCCGTGTCATCTGAGGGCATAAAAGAACCATCCAGTCAGGGTTGTTCACTATTATTATTGAGAAAGCCATGTAAGATACCACTTGTAAACTCAGATTACAAGAAAAATATTTTCTTTTTTGAAGATTACAGAGGCAACTATACATAGGGAATTAGAGATATAGCTGTAACCGTATGATAGAAGGGCGCTGCGGTTCATAGTACACATAAGTACAAGCTTTCTCTTTGTTTTCTCTTCATTCATTTTCCATGAGCTCAAATAATGAAAGTTAATCAGGAAGTGAGGAAGAGACTGGTCTGCTTATATTCAACTCAACCAAAAGGCATTCATGTCTTAGGGACTACTCAATGTCCCTATAGTTACCAAGGGTTTAAAGACCTCTATTTCCTTTCTCTTAAAGCAGAGCAATGTCTTTAGGAGAAACCTACACTTGATGCTCAAATCATTCATTTTCAATGCACATTGAGTAACCTTGACTGTTGAAAAATATGAGCAGGAGTGCATACCAGGCCTCACAAGTATGAATGAAGTTTGAGAGAAGTAACAATCCAAGACAGAGGATAGACTCAGTCTGTACCTTGAGGCTCTGCTCCTTGGTTTTCTGCTCCCTCTTTGCCCATCTGTCCAACCTGGTAGTAGGCACTGTCAGCACCACGTAAAGTCTCTTTCTTCTGAGAAGACAGGTCCGGGCTCTTCCCTCCAGTGCCACGGAAGAAAGACAAAACACCAGATGGTTTCTTTGCTACAGTGAAAAGGAATGAAGAAGTGGGCCTTGGTATTTGCACAGGCAATTAAAGGAAAGTGTGGTTCACATGAGCATTCTCCATTCACTGTTCTAACTGAAAGAATTATGTCATTCAACTAACTCATTTACTATTCTTCAGGCAACCAAGGTCCAGCAGGTTAGCTGATTTAGTATTCCATACAGCATTCTTAAATGCTGCATCATTTGAAAACACAGCCCAAGCGTGAGCATCTTTAACACAGTAAGAACCTCACTTCTCCATTTCAAAATATTTTAATCACCATCTTTTTAAAGAAGGCAGTACTATAAGAGGTCAGAACATATTATGGGCATCACACCCCACTGAACATGCTAGACTCAAGAACACCACAAGGTGCACGACATCTTAACATATTAAGTCAGGGAATGAGAGTCCAATCGCATAATAATCAGAGAAAGCCACTGAGGTAGAGACTTCAAAAAAGAATCTCCCTCCCCCACTGTTCTACATCAAGTAAACTCTAAGGTTAGACACAATTTCAACTCAGAATGCATTTTCTTTGTTCTAACAATTTTCACAAGAGCTAGAACCCATCTTAAGTAGTCTCAAGTCTGAGCTGAGATTAGCATAACAGATATGATCTTGGCAAAATGGTCTTACGCTGTTCTGGTTCTGAATTGCGAGCTGAAGGACCCACGTTAGCCTCAGGCAGACGAACAGGACTACTGCTCTTTGGTTTGCTGTCTGACATGCTGAAAGAAGAAAAAAAAAAGTAATGAGTGCAACAAGTACTGCCACCTGAGACACTATTGCTTTACTCTTGTACAGTTATTTCTCCTCCATGCCTAATCCTAAGTACTACTGAGGATAGACCATAAAGTTGTAATGGTGTGGGACTCTCCAAAGTTGTCCTCCTCCACCACCCTGACAAAAAACTCCCAGTGCCCCATAGCAACAGTTCCATCCATCCTCACAGGAAAGGTGAGCAGGCCCAGCAATCCCTGTGACGCAGAGTCAAGGGATCAGGTGATGGAGCCAACAGTCCCCAACCACGAAATGGGAACTCAGATACTGCAAGCACACGTTGGTTACACAGAATGTGTCAGATTCCATCAGAAAGTACAGATGCTAACAGAGGCATATTTTGAGAGTCCTTCCCCACCCCACTTTTGGCTTATTCACTACAATCACTGTGCCTTTGCTCTATGTACTGTGGTTCCTGCATGTTACCTGTTTGGCTGTAGTCCTTCTTCAGAACTGTTCTTCAGAGATGCTTTGGACAACTCATCCAGGGCGTTTCTGTACTCCTTGCAACTGAAAGGAAAAAAAAAAAAATAGAGAAAAGAGTCAGCTGTTCTCTGGAAAGCTCTAACACCAACACAGAGATTCAGTTTAGTGACAACCACAGGAAACAAGAAATCCACAGTAGAAAAACCTCTTCTTTTTTTTCCCCTACAATTAGAACCTAGTTCTCTTAGAACAGAAGTTGCTGTACATCATAGTGCATGAAAAATTCCCCCTGGTTTCTGCTTCTCCCACAGTTTAAGAGAACACTTCTTTAAAAGCCTGCTCCCTTGAGACATGCAAACCCCAAGATTTACCGAAGTAGCTGGTTTGGAAAGCTGAGTAGTAGCAAGAGCTGCTAGGATCAAAGGGGAACAAGGGAGAGACCGCAGCATGAATACCTAACTGTTGTTCCCTAGCTCAGTTAAGCTTTCTCCAGGCTAGACAGCTGAGCAAATCACAGTTGCATTTCTTTCTCTAACAATGTCACATTAGAGGGAACACTACTTACCCAATTCATTTTTGTGTACTAGACTTGGTCAAGAAAAGTTCAAATTCCAGTTGCAAGTTGGAACCTACTTTCCATATCTCAATAGTAAACAACTCTGGCAGAAACTCTCCACACAACCAAGTGAAAAAATTCTCTCACTCTTGTTCCCTACTATTAGGACTTAAATATTCCTTGCACAGAAAAGTTGCAAAGGTACAACACATGTCAGGTAACAGCAAAATCACACCAGTACCTGAGAGCAAAAGCTATGATGGAGCTTGGTTCTTTCTCACAGACTGCAATAGGTACACGTTCATGCTCGTACATTAGGTAGTGCTTATCTGGGTCACTAAATGAAAACAACAGAGAAGACTGTTACAGTAGATCATAAAAATTTGTACAAAGAAAAGGTTAAGTTTTGGTCAAAACCCAGATGTCATCACTGCACTCCCAGGCACAAGCTGCAAGTCTCAGCACAGAACCAAAGCTCCCCAGATCAGCATCTCACAATAGACACATTCATAGCTATGTAGTTAAATCTAAATGCTAATGTGTTAGGGCAATTAGCACTTCAAGCAAGCTGCTTATATCAGAGCACCAGCTCCAAGTTAGAGTAAGAGTCTCTTTCTGTTTAGCAGCCACTGTTTCTAACGGCACCAAAAACCTGCCTGAGTTTGCTTTGACTGTCCTGCAGCACAGCTTGCAGAGTGAATTTAGGGGACAGATCTGGACTCCTTTCTGAACAAAGAGTTTAGCATGGATCATGCCCAAATGCCTCCTGGGTTTTTGTAAGATTTTCTTTTACTTATCTGTAGGGTTCACTCATTTAGCTTTTCATTTACCTCATTAGCCCATGGCCTCCACTAGTACCCTGAGGGTAGGATTTAGAAGTTAAACTCAGGCTGCCAAACGTTAGGCTCATGTCAAACAAGAAACACTACAAAGCACGCAGACCAAATAACTGAAAGACTTTCCAGCCTGTCCATTTTCACATGAGAGGAGGACTTGAGGACACATGCAGTAGCCATTGAACCTGACCTACACCCAGACAATGCCCATTTGAGTCCAACCTTTGGAAGTGGTCTGGAAGCAAGAACAAGAAGCAAGCATGTAGCTTTATCAGGTCTAAAGGAAGGACATTTCTTCTCTCCCCCTGCAGCAATGAAGCTAGAAGACACCTTTCTCCCCCTTCCCCTCACTCCCTCACTTCTCAGAACAGTTCTGAGGGGGCATGCCTGCTATGACAAGGAGAAACTGACAATGTAAATGCACTAGGGTATTAATAAGAAAAGTAAGTAACCTACAAACACTTAGAAGGGACACAGAACTTCTTGCCTTGAGGAAGCTTTACAGCTTATTCAGAGGCAAACCCCAATGATGACTTCAGTTATATACTGAGCAAAGGAAGCATGCATGGCTCAGTTTACAAATTGACCAGGCTGCTAATTTTGTACTTTGTATCTATAATGCAGTACTTACAAGGGAAATGGAATGGGGTTATAATTGTTTCCAGGCAAAAAGTTAGCCAAAATAGCTTTCATAGTAGACTTCTCCTTCACTTGGCTGTCTGTAGATCCCAGTGAGTGTCCATCAAACACATCTGGAACAGAGGTAAGTTAAGCCATTACAGTAACAAACTTCAAGCTGTAAATTCAGAAGGATGGTTTCAGACCACGGAATTACCAGAGATTTGCTGTTTCCTAAATGGATCTTGTACACTTGCCACAGAGAAGCAAGAGAAAGAACACAAGACCACAACTGAACTATACCTTCTGAGCTGCTTGTTGTATCCTGTTCGGACAGCGTGTTGGCACCAGTCGCATGCTCTGATACAACCTCTGGAGGTGTGGGCAGCTGAAGATGGGTGGAGCCTGTGGAGCTCTGACTTGATAACGCAGTCAGGAAACGATCCTCTGAGAGTACGAGAGCAGAAGGAAAGCATTTTACACTGCTGCCAGAAATTATATTGCTTGCTCCCCAGGCCAAGATATCACCAGTGTCTGCTTTCACTTAGAAACCAGGAAAGGCCAACTGGAGAGAAGGAATGGGCAAGCTGATCAAGGTAGCACATAACCTCCAGAAGACACATACATTTATACCCGCTACTTTCAGTTCCCACGAACTGCCAGTATGTCTCACAGGAAAGAGGTCTCGGCACCCATAGCCTCTTCACAGAGGAGAGAGGCATTTCCCAAATTCCATATAGCTATTGAGTTAACTAGAAAGTCTCTGAAACTTTCTAAACTAAAGTTCAAAGGAAAAGCCTTGCTGGCCAATTTAATACTATTAGTAAAACATTTCCATATTGGAAGCAGACTTTGCTTTTTATAGTAGTAAGCTGGATATTGTCTTAACCCCATCTGACACAATGGGGATCACTGCTTCTGTAAATTATCAAATTTGACAAAGGCTCCCCATGTTAAGTCAAGGAAAGAAGTACAGCAAGCTTCTTTTGGTAACTTAAGAAAAATAAACAAACAACAGACCTTTCTCTCCATTTTGCAGTGCTGGAGAAGTATTGCGTGGGGAGGCATCCATGCTACTGATCTAGGCAGAATAACAAAAACTGATGTTGATGCCAAGCTCTCTATAGCTGTATCCCTTCTTGTCCCTGTGGAACACTTGCAAAAGCAGAAGTAACACAACAGAGCACTCCCGCCCTCTGCACTGTCACTGTATCTGCCACCACATGAAAAAGATAAGGTATCACCAACCCAGCTTCACAAGATGCTCCCGACTGCTATCATCTGTATACTGCTTTAAAGACTACGCTTTTCCTATACATAGTATAAACCTACTTGCTGCTAGATCAGTGTTACGTGTCTTTTAACAGAACAGAAAGAAGGCATGTGAATGCAACAGAGCAAATCCAAGGTCTCACAGGGTTTCCTAGTGCACCTTGTAAATGTTAAGACAATTGTGAGTTCAGCCTCTCTGTATGATGCTTATATTATACTGCCTTAGGCTGGACATTTTCTCAGAATACCCAGCTCCCCAAAGGGCAGTGGTTCAGCGTGCTGGCAACTGTACCCTTAGACAGAGCTCTTAAAGCAGCAGTTCAAAAAACACTTATACATCCCCTCAGCCTGTTCCCACAGGACACATCACAGAACAGAGATGAACCTGCAAATTCATTATCAGTTCTCCTTCCTGTGCTCTTTGCTCTGCTGCTCCCAATAATCTTCCCTGTCCTTTTTCACAAGGGATAAACCAGATAGGCAACAATCTAGGTTCTAACAAGATGACCTCCTTCCTGACAATAAGTGCAGTTCTACGCATTTAAATTAATACTACACAAACGTCACAGATAATAATCAAATCCTATTCATACTTAGTCATCCTCTGCATGATATTGCTATTGGTTCACATCTTTAGGAGATATACTAACATGCAATTCAAGCTTTTAGAGCTGAGAACTATACGTTGCAGCAAAACAAGTTTACTACATGAGTTGAAGCCAGTCTTAAGACTATTATGTTGCTCCCAGTAGAAAAAAAAATGCAGCTTCTAGCCTGCTACTTGTACCTTGCTTTCTTCACCTTGCCTCAGTCTCCCAGGGCTGGGTGGCACTGATGGACGTTTTCTCCCTTTCTCTTGCTGGAAGAGATCCTGCAATCTTAATAAAAAAATAAATAACAATTGAATCAAAAGCTGGGTTACAGTTATGAGCTCTGAAAGGCACGAGTTACAAAGCTTCTCCACGCTAGAAGACAGCCAAGCATGCATTCACAAGTCTTTACTACAGTCTCAAATGGTTGCTACCACATCCCAAAGCTAGGTTTCAAATAGCCGAAACCATCACGCTTTCTTTCTGATATAATTTCACTTAATTAATTGCTTTCCCATGCTCCCCTTTGCCTTCTTTTTCACCTTTATTCAAGAGAGTTTCTCCTCTCAGATGCAAGCTGTGCCCTACAGCACAGTACTTTTATCACCTGGCCCCAAATGATTTTCTGTTCCAATCAACCAGCTCTGTGGTCTTACTCAGCAGAGGACATTCTGCACAGGCTGTTGTAACTTGCCACATGGCAACTGCACTACAGGGAGAGAAAGTGCAAAAGAACCTCTTCCCTTCTATAACCCACACAGTATCAGTGTTGTTCACGATTCCAACGTGTGTCCTCTAACCTATTATTCCAGGCTTGTAGCATCTCACAAAGTCCTTGTTTTTTAGCTATCAGAGATTCAAAAACAGATTGCAGCTGTTGAGGTGTGTCTAATGATGACGAAAGCAGCCTTGCTTGGATTTTCTCAGTCCAGTTTCGAAACTCCCCCTCTTCCATCTGCCAAAAGAAAAACTGTCAGTATTCTGTGACCAGAGATGACACTAAATCCGAGTGGCTTCTCCACACTCTTTGCAGCCTATGGTCTTGCCGATGCAGAAATTGTCCATTACCTCCTTTTGGGCAAAGAGGTCTTCCATCTTCTCTTCTCTCGTCTTGCTGAAAGTATCCGTTTTCAGAGAAGCAAGGCGATCATCAACAGCAAGATACACTTGTGCCACCCTGTCAATAGGGATGCAAAGAGTTAAGCTGTGACTGCTTGGAACAACCTCAACACTCTTTAATAAACGTCTGAATACTTGTAAGAATACAAAAGGCAATATATGACAGTCTTCTGCACTGTAGGCTGTCCCACTGAATTTACATGGAAAGATGGAAATAAATTCATCAGTATAGCAGACACCTAGAAATCACACACACTGATTCTTCTCCGCAAATTATGCTTAGCAGTGGAAGTTGTGTCAGAGCACAATACAAAGGTCACAAACACATTACTAGCAGAGGGGAACTGTAAATTGCAGTCCCAAATGACACAACATCTCCATCACAAGAGCTAAGAGAGTCAGACTGAGTAACTCTATTTCAGCCCCAAACAAAGCTCCATAGGTTCTGAAGTCAGGTGCTCATAGACACATCAGCCATATAGGAACGCTGCCACCAGGCAGAACAGCAGTCAGGCTGGATTTAATACAGCTTCCATGCATGTATTAAATTCACCATGCCTAGTGTCCCAATTTCTTGTTCCTACATTTAGAAGGTGCTTAGGCTTATGGTAGTTTATCTGGTACTACAAGAAGGTATCAGGCTGTCTACTGTTATCATATTCAATAGCTAACAGCAGCAACATCTTTTACACACGAGAGAGTTCAGCTGCCACATGACTGATATAATGAAAATATTTGAACAACGCCTTTGTGTTTTTTCTGGGATAAAGGCAGGATTTAAACTTGGTTAGAACCTCCAGAAAGGAATGTTAGGGTAAGGGTACAAAGTGCAACCTGCAGTTTTCAGATTAACCCTTCTAGGATCAACTCCTCTGCTCCGTTTTTAGTATTAGAGGGAGGGATTAGAAATACTTTCTCAAGCACAGACAAAGTATCTTGCAAGAAAAAAGTGACATTTCAGACACCAGCTGATGGTCAACCTTTCAGTGGCTGCTTGGCAACATCATTCAGAAATATGCTCTACCACTCAAATATCAAATGATCAGTGACAGAGAAAAGAAGAATCATAGTTTCTACTGGCTATGTTTAAGCTGAATTGCCACCAGATGAAAAGGTGAGAGGTCAGTACAGGCAGAGCAGGCAAAGGCAGTAAAAAAAGATTCCAGTACCACTCTCCCTTAGAAATGTACACACATATAAATGTGTTTAAAGCCATTACTTTTCTATTAAGTAATGAATATTCAGCAAGTCTTAGCTGTACTAGCAAAAACATGTTTATGTTCTGCTAATAGAAGTCCAAGATATGAATAAGGTGATGAACGCATTAAAAACAAAGCTTACTTTTGAGAGAAATCCTTGAGGTCCTGCAAAATAGAAACCTTTGATGGAGCCTGCCGTTTGATGTAGATCTTGGGGAGTGGGACACACACTTCAAGCAGCCGAATTGGAGAATAGCTGAGAAGGCAATACAACATCTATTAACAAGACTCTCCCCACAGACCACTAATCCTATGGCATATTGCGGTTTGTGGCCCTTATATGTGCCCTGTGTCCAGGGCTTTAGTTACTTTTAGTAGCAATAACACCCTGGCTCATTTACCTCCTGGGCAAAAAGTAAAACCACACATCACACTGCAAAAACAAAATTCTGAAAGTTTTCAAGATTAGGCAGGGAAAACCGTTTCCCTTCTGCATCATAAGCCAGAGCCACCTGTTCTTAGGAAAAATGCCCGCCCCATGCAGGACATTGACAGCACCCACAATGCTCTCTGCAAGCCAGCACATAATCCTATACTTGTTGTTATAGTGCAGTTATGCTGTACCCAAAGTGAAGGAGAGATCTGATTAATCCTTAACTAGAGCAATATGTTTCACATAGTACTAGAGAGAAAAGGAGTTTTTTAGAATTGGACCTCACCTGAAAGATGCCACCATCTGATTATAGGAAAAATACTGGTGATAGTCATGGTGAATAGAATGACCACAAGGCTCTGCATTGGCCCTTCGAGTGTACTGGTGCCCATAGAATCTCAGTTCAAGGTATTTTGCAAAAGACATAGACCAAGAATCATTGGAAAGGGGAACAACCGGTGTCACCTGAAAATTTGAAAGTGTCTTAATTTCATCCTTCAACCAAGATTAAAGACAGCCTAATCTAAACAACAATCTAGTATTTCTAGTACCAAAAGTACCCATGACCCTGAAACACAGTAAATGACAACAAAAATGGCCTTAGCTTTGCATAAATGCTAACACAGTTACCAAAAAAAAGAGAAAAACAACACTTGCTAGTTGATGAACATGAGAGTGGCTACTTTGGGGGAGTGCAAACATACCCTCAAGAGAAGCTTGTGTCTGGGATGCTACTTCTCTGCATAGAGACAATTTCCAGCAACCCAGTCAGCAGCAGTGGTTTCATTGTGTACTTTTTCCCTGGTGATTCTTCAGTAACAAATATATTCAACATTACTCTGCCATGTATTTCAATTTCAGTGTTTGCAAGCTTAGAGTAGTCACCACTTTATACATAGTTAATAGCCACAAACATATTAGTGTTTACATGACCACATGGAAATAAAAGGTTATAGAACAGCTGTATACACAGCTGCATTGGGCTTGCCTTCAACAATTACATTAACTTCCTCAAGGTATCTTTAAATCCAACACCCATGTCTAAGCAGCATAAGCAGGTGAAATGTGTCATCCACATAGGTAATTAAGGTGTTTCATGTTTTAGGCGCTGCATTTAATTAAGTTTTACTCTCATCACTTTGAAGGCTCTTAAGTTTTATAATGTTTAGTAGAGGTGAGTATGCAGTTGGTAATGTTTTCTTAGCTAAATTACAGAACAAGTTTCAGATAATACACAGTTTACTATCTTGTGGGTTTTTTAAAGCAATTTGTCATTCCTCTAACGAAGACTTTGCTTACTTTCTAATGACTAAAGGAAGTCTAGACATCCCACTGATGCAAAGCAGACTGTCCAGTCCATAGCAGATCAAATAACAAGTGGTTTTAGCCAATTACTAAACCAGTAGGTCTCAGTGTCTGCCCTTCCCCACACATACATTCTTTTGATGCTTGTACTCATTCACTGCAGGGAAGGGACCATACTCTTCACCCTTACGAGGGCAACTATTTTGCCCACGTCAGAAATTAGTTTCCTGCAATACATCAGCTCTGCTTGAACCTATCATCTCATAGCCAGATTTCACACTTTCCAACAGGACTACCCCACACAAGATGTTTTACCCTCAACCCCAATTCTACAAGAGGAATTTGTAGATATGTGAGAACATCTGTATCAGTAACAGGTTTTCTGCTAGTTTAGCCACAGCTCCAGGGACAAGTTCTCAAAAATGCTGCCTTTCCTTACAAGGCCAGTCACAACAGAAATACTAAACTGGAACAGCAATTATTCTTAAATCCACATCCTTACCTGTTTGCACAGCCTGCACCAGGAGTAAGTAAGAATAGTGTGCTGGTACCCAGGGACCGGGGAATCCAGTTCCTTTAACACAATTTGCACACATCCTTGCCCGTGAACAAAGCGACGAATGTGGTGGACCATTGGTGTTTCACAGAACATGCTGGGGCATTGGTAGGAAGGCCTTATAGAGAGAAATGGAAACACTTACAAATGATCATATGCTAGACTACTGAAAAACTGACTCTATGTATCTAATATGCCTTTTAATATCACAGTACTATTTAGCTTTACTGTAAAAGTTTTCTAAGCCTTTAAGCAAAGGCTGTTTCTGCAAACTGATTTGTAGTTATTTAGAATTAGCGTGTAGGGAAGTTCCCTTGCCAGCAGTGGCTGTAAAGGTACCAAAAGCAGCAACCAGTATCCTGTCACTATCACAATCTTTTTACAATTAATCCCTTTCTACAAACATATTCCACATAGCCCACAAAAATATGGATCAAACACCCAGGAGCGCTTGGCACCAAATTAGAAGACCACCTTGTCAGAGTACCAGAACAAAGGCTACTGAGGACAAGGATGTGCCAAAGATAATGTTTCAGCTCCTGAAGAAGTAGTGAGCAAAACAATGTTATGTAACCTCTTTGAACAGAAAAACCTGAGACCCTTCTTTGGATGGCTTTTAGGAGGTCACCTCTCCAGGGAAGAGATATTAGCATCAGAAAAAAAAAAAAAAGGGGGGGTTGAATTGTATAGGTATCAAAGCAAAATAGGGAATTTTTCAAAATCAGAAAGAGTCTAAAAAAAGCCCAGACCCCCCTTGCTCACTTGAAAAAAAACAAAATAATTTTTATTAATGAAACTAAGGAAATTGAGAAGCATCCACTTCAGCCCACAATAGCTAGTCAGCTGAGACAAACAAGAACTTAAAAGTGGACAGCTAAGCTCCTCCAGCTCATTGATCAGCACAAAGAGAAATACTTGTTCCTCCAGAGAAGGTAGGGCATTAACAGCATTTTGCTACTGCAAGTGGCCAATGGAGAGAACAGAGTAATCTTGTCTTTTGAGAAGCCATAGGCTACTCATCCATCTTCACAGCCAGATGAGATTCTTCATGCACTTCTGGCAGTACTGGTTATTACTGAAACTTAACAACTCACACCTCTGCCAGATGAAATAAATTACTCAGTACTTTGCCAGGGCTAAAAGTGTTCTGGATCATTTACATTAGCCACCTTACTGATATGACAAAGCCTGACTGTCAGACATTCAGGTGACACTAAAGGAATAGGCTTTTTCCAGAATTTGTATGAAAATTCAAATAGAAACCTCAAAGTTGTGATTAGAACAGTTACCTGTCTTGAAAAACAGCCATTTGGAAGGCATACGCAGACTCTTAATGAGGCCCCTTAGAGTCCCCTTAGAGTACAAGAAAGTACTAAGTGAATACATCTGCCTTTATAAACTTTTAAGTCTGGTTTCATAATCTGCTCCTCTTCCACATTAAAGGAAATGGGAGGGACAGGGGTGAAGTGGGAAAGCAGCGGATGAATTTACTTGTAAAAAGTGAGCATGAATAAGTGTATTCTTAAATCCAGTTCCTGTTTCACTACAGCATAATAATAAAGCAAAGGGAGCAACAGATTTAAGTGGTAACCCACACTGGGATACAGTTCAGTAGACTTGCATGCTGCTCTCCTAATTGCACAGGGAGTAGAGTCTATGAAGAGAGCAGCAAGTCAACTTCAGAAAGCTTTTGTTTTGTTTAGAATGAGATTTAGAATAAGTTCCTCCTCACCTGAAACAGTAGCGCTCCAGAAAAATCCCTAAAGTCAAATCATTTTTCCCATAGAATTCCATGGTCACAATCCTGAAAGCAAAGAAAAAAAGCTTCAGAGGATGGTTGCTGCCCTTGTTATCTGTGCAATGGCCTTTAGGTACACAGATCTGCACCCACAGCTGGTTTGTTTTCAGCTCTGTATAACTTCAAAGGCTTTTCCCCCCCTCTTGATTACCCTTCCTAGATGCCTGCTGTCAGCTTTGCTAATAATGAAAACAGAGTCCTACTAGAACAACTTTAAACTTGGCATATAAAAGTAGAATACAATTCAACTGCACTTCTAAAGTTCAAGAATACTTAGTCACAGAAGCCTAGACATCTTGAAGCCTCAAATATTAGCATTTAAACAGTTACAGAAAGGTTATATCCAGAATGTGAAAAAGCCTTAAGAAAACCTTATTCTTCTAGAAGCTTTAATGGTAACTTCTGTTTTCTCAGAACCTGAGGGGACCAAACCATTTAAAATGTGTAAGTATCAGCTTGTGTCATGATTCAGAAATCTCTAGTATCAGTAATTTATATTACCGCTGTTTAATTACCTTATTACCACCTTCTCTGGCTCTTTCCTAAGCTTTTACAGGAAGTATAGACACTTCCCTGTAAGAGCCACCTCTGTATTTTCACTTGAGCTAGATGAAACACCAAGACATCTCCCGATTAGCAAGGCTAGAAGCATGTCATAGGCCGCACACTATTAACAAACTACAGCCCCTTAAACCAGAAATGTAGTTAAAGCTCTTAATAACACTGACTATAACATGAGATAGCAACATACTCAAATAACACTCAGACAATAAAATCTAGAAGTATTCTGAGATTCTCTCAAAGCTTATTTTTGGGCTTGGACATTCTTCTGTGTTTGTATACACCCCACAAGACTGCAGGCAGTGCCCTCCACCACATACATTGCTTTAGTTGGTCCTTTCACTGCAGAGTATTCTGCTTTATGCTGGGTTTTCTCATTCATGCCTTGGGGATTACAGAGGCTATGGGATGCTGCTCTGGATCCACCTGACTAGGCAAGACAAAATTCTTCTGGCATCAGTTCATGTTACAGGATAGGCACAACCTACCAAGGCGTTGTCAAAAACATACCACTATGAGCTGAGCACTGACCTTGACTTAGGAAAAAAAAATAGCAACTACACAAAGCTGTAGAGGAGTAGTTTTCATACCAGGGGCTAACACAGGCACTTGGAGCATTGCTGGACTGAGCAGAAGAGCTACTGAAGAGAACACACAGCCTCTGATGGTTTACTGGACTCAGGCAATCCACCTGCTAGAAAGAAAACAACTCATTTACTGGTTACAGACACCTCCATCCACACACAACTCCCAATGACAAAATTCTAATAATTTTATTTACAGACAAATCTCTGCTTGCTCCTTTTATGCAGATTAACCTTGCATTATCCCCGAGTTCTGAGTAGAGTTCTACCATGTATAATTGCTAATTGACATTTTTAGAATAACATAACATGCATAATAAAATCAATGCACTTGCCTGTGTTTCTGTGAAAAGGAAGCTAAGGGAAACAGATAACAATAAAAGCCCCAAGACTAACACCTACTGTCTCCAAAGTACTGTATAGTTTAGGACACCTTGAAATCAAAGTGATGTCAATGTCTTATAACCTCAATTACTCATTCAGGCCATAGAAAGACTTTCAACTTTCAGCTGGCTGTGAAGAGTTACCGTGCTGCTGCTGGAATGGAGCCGCTTCCCCTTCCACACCCTACAGAACTATGAAGTTACCAAATACTTTTCTTTGATCACTGAATACATTTAAAACAGCATCAACCAGTCTGATCCAGAGCAAGGGCTAGTCTTATAGTTGGTAAGATTATGGCCTGTGAAGCTACACAGATTTACATTTAAGCACAGATTAAAAAGTCACTTCTGTTCATAAACTTGGGGACTGATTGGCTCAGGGACCAAAATGTTTGACTCTTTTCTGCTGCTCTTGTTTATAGATGTTTTTCCTGAACAGCTTTTAGTTCAAGGAAGTCCCAAGATCCTTTTCCTCAGGTAAAAGGTTAGTTGCTTTCATGGCAGTTTCCCAAAACTTTAAATATTTTTATTACAGGGCACATACTGCCTTGTTTTGAAATTTCAAAAATTTCCCTCCTCCCATTATGAGATTCTCACATTTCTTCATTATCACCCAAACTTTTACAAACAGTCAAATACTTTAATGTATTACATTACAGCCTACTGCTATTTCCATGACATTACACCACCTGAAGATAAAAACATTACACTTTTAGAAATCACTAATACAAGCAGCAAGAAACCTTAGTTTCAGAAACTTCTCTAGGTTTGTTCCCCCTTTAATTTTCAGAAATCAGTCATATACAGAGTTGAACAGGTAATGGAATACGCTTATTCTTGGATGACTGTGCATTTCTCAGAAAGTAGTCTCACAACCTCTTCCCTTCTCAGTGAAATTCACAGCCAGTATCATCTTCTGCTTTCTTATATTCACATAGTCCCTAGTTATATTGACTTAAGTGCCCAGAGCACAGCAATCTAAAATTCAGATGTGGCCCAGCCACAAAAAAAGTAGAGAAAAACCCCAAAAACCCCAAAAATCCCCAAAGAAACCCAAACCAATGCTTTTTTAACATTTAATATCTATGCCTTCCGCATTACCAGGAGAAACTGATGTAACCTGGGTTTTCAGTAACATAGCTTTGAATCTTACCTTATGAGACCATGAGGATTCACTCTGAGCCAGCCCCTTCTCATCATCTTCAACTCTGCACCCAGTTTTTCCAGTAGGGGCACTAGATACATCCTTACTTTGGGCAAAGGGATCTGTGCTTTTCTGTAGTATCCTTCCTCCTCTGGCCCGATAGTCAGCCAGCATTCTGGCTAAGCTTTGGCTATCACCTAGATGTTCTGCTATTCTGGTATTAACCAACTCGTGAGAAGGTAAGATTTGGATAGCCTTGGCTTGGATACTCCCATTCATCCCTTGTAGTCCGGAAAGATCCCGCAACAGTTGTCTCTTCCTCCTGCTCTCTAACTCCTTGAATTCCTTATTGAGGAGAGGAGACCAATAAACTTGTTCAGGGAAGTATTCCCGGGCAGGGCACCTCATGCCTTTTTCAGTCAAAAGAAATGGTTCACGGAACACCATTACAGGAGAAATACAGAGAATAACGTCTTTCAACTCCTGCTTAAATGCTGCAGAGTAAGTCTTGAGACGATCCTCAGAAGAAGTTACCTCTTCTGTGACATATAAACCAGTGTCATCCTGGAGAGGGTCTCTGAAGACTCTCATCTGACCCTTGGACTCCTGCAGATCATTCGCCTGTTGAAGAGGCTCCGTTGTCTGAGTCTCCAGAGTGACCAAATGCTGGTCCATGCCATGGAGCGGCAGCAGGGATGTTTCAGGTATTGCAGGAGGTACAGAGTTGAACACTGGAAATGGTGACTCCACTTTGTGATGCTCTTGCTGTTTTGAGGACGTTGTTTCCTGTTGACTGTTCTCTTGCTCACCTCTCTCAAATAAGCCTCTTTGTTCAAGCAGGCTAACCTCATCAGAGGACACTGACTCAGCAATTATAGGCAGCTTTTCAGAGGATAGTTCAACATCTCCGACTGCTGTGCTGAACTCCTCACCATTGAAGAGGTTCTGTTGTTCGTTTTCATCTCCTGGCTCCTCAATAAGGGAGTGAAAGGAGGCGTTTTTGGTTAGAGTAGGGGGCATGGCAAACTCATCCATAAGGAAAGAGATTTCCAGCTGGGAATGATAAGCAACACAGACCATGAAGATTAAGATCTCCTTCACACGGGCCAGTTCATACTCTGCAGCACCACACAACTTGATAGTGCAACCCAGGTGCTGGGGACACCCTTCAAAGAACATCAGAGTTTTTGTCTGATCTAGAAGAAAGAAAAAAAAACGTAAGAGTTAGGATGACATATAAGAGCAGGTTAACTGGAGCTAACTCACATGCCAAGCAGATTGTGACAGAGACTCAGAACAAGTAACATTGGTAGTACAATCCAGCTGTAGAAAATCACATCACTTTAATGAATTACCCCAGCATTTGCTATAAAACTTCTCCTGTTTTGTAGAACAGGTCATCATAAAGTCCAAGTGAGGGCCACATGGAACACACTGGCACCCAAACAGCATGTATTAAGATCACTAGACTGCAGCAGCACAGCAAAAGAACCACTATCGTCCCAGGAACATTTGCTCATCCTCACAAGTCAAAAGCCTACAATATCTCCAGTGCAATTTAAAGGCTGAAGGGAGCATGGGGAAGTGGAAGGGGAAAAGATACAAAGACTGCATCTCCACAAAGATTTGCATCAAGAGCATTTATATGTACCAGCAACACTGGTAACCTGTCAAGCAGCCATTTCTTCCTTCTTCCTTTGCTGAATTCCACTGCTTAAAGGGGATACAGAGAAGAGGGAAACTGGTTTCTCAAATGTGTACAATGACTGGACAACGGGCAGTGTGCACACTTTCCAACACAGCAAATTTTGATTGGATGCATTAAGGTTGAACTAGATGATCTTTCAAGGTCTCTTCCAACCCAGGCTGTTCTATGGCTGTTTCTATGTAGAAAAATTCTTAATGCTGAGGATGGTGAAACAACTGAACAGATGCCCAGACAGGCTATGAAATCTCTGTTCTGCAATATTTTCAACAGTTGGGTGAGAAAGCCCTGAGAAATTCAATCCTGCATTGAGATTAATCCTTCCTGTTTGAACAGGAAGTTGGACTAGGCAAACTCCAGGGTAGAGGGAAAAAAATAGTTCAGAAGGAAGAAGCCAGCCTAATTAAAACCTAATGTGTCTCGTCTTAATAAGATCATGCTTTTGTGTCCACAGCCAATTCAGTGTAGTTCCAAGATGTAACAGAAGGGAAGCAAAACGAGTAGGAAGGATAATACTGGATCACACAAGGCACCCAACAGTTCAGATCTAGTTAAGAGCAGCAAAGCATTTAATCTTTCACACACACAAGCTAAGATATATCAAGCTTTACTCACCATTGGGCAATTGGAAAACTTGCATATAAAATTTATGACAGGTTCCCAAACGTGGTTTTGTCAATAGCTGATCCATTGACATCACTAAGTCTCCCTGGGTCATTCGACTTACCCGATCTAACACTTGCTGTAAAAATGGAAAAAAACAATAAGGATCTACAAAGAATCCACAGCACAAAATGACTCTAGTATCCTTGTAAAAGAGACTTACTCTTTAGTTTAGCTTACTCTTAAAAAAAAAAAAAACAAAAAAAAAAACCAACAAACCAAACCCAAACCACAAAATTAAAAAAAAAATGCCTCTTCAAATCAGGAAACCTCTCACTGAGGCACAAACTTCAGGCTAAACCCAGTCACACAAGCACACACCTACAAGATACAAGAATCTTAGAAAAGCAGTTGGGTAAATATTTCTGGTGAAAGGCAAGATTGTGCCCTTCCTTGGGGATAACTGGATCTTTTCAAATGGAAAGAGTTCCAGGAGGTACAACACAGTCACCAGTGCTTGCTGTCAGGAGCTCAACCAATTCCCACAGCTCCTCTCTGCTTGGCTGTCTGTACCATGCTTCACAGGGACAGAGAGGTTCTTGGGGATCTCTGAGGATCCATGCAGAATTTTTCTACAAACAGGAGTTAACCAAAATAAAGAGAGGGTACAGACCTACCAAGCACAGACACAGCAGAGTAGCTGTGAAGAGCTGAGGAAGATAGCTGAGCTCTATGTTTGCTGTCTTGCTTTCTTGGAACCAAAGTACTACTAAACAAAGACCCCAGGTTTGGTTACAAGAGAAAATAAGACAAACTCCTTTCTCCAGGGAGCTTGCTGTAAGGAGAAATTACAAAGATCCACCCACAAGGCTGAGTCTGGCTGACAGGAAATGCTCACCGGCTTCACATTGATGACCAGAGTGATACCATGTTCTAAGAGCATGTCCTGGGCAATTCGGGACACAGTCTTCTCAACAAGGACCAAATTAGGCCTGACATCAACTATCCGCTGTACATAGTTCTTCAAGAACTCCCTTTCCTGTAGATGGGAACAAAGTACGGCAGTTACCTACTGCAAACCCATCTGAAAAAAACCCACACTTAGATACAAGTCAGGGAAACCAGTTATTCAGAGAGCACCATTAGTTGCCTGCTTTGCAAACTTCCCCACCCCCACAGCCTGACACCCAGTTTATCAGTAATTTGCTGTGTCAATTGTACATGAGAATATGTCTAGTGACAGTCTGAAGTAACAGACTTATAGCAGAATCCAAACAAAGACACAGACAGACATACATATATATATGCACCTAACATGGAAAAAGGCTTTGTTTTCTAAAGGTGCTAGAATTAGACCATCCTAAACCAAAGCTGTTGGTAATACTATGCTCTCCACCTCCAGGTAATATTATTTTCTCCACCTTCAGAGACATACTGACATTGAGTGCTGGCACTAAGAGACACTTCCGTTCATGAAAATTATACCAGTGCTCTACGCCTTTACAAATCTACACACAGACACTCAGTCCCTAAATCTGCAGTTGAGGACAGTGCTTCTGGAATAGGATTCCAAATGCTCTGCACTGCAAAATTGCTTTTCTAACCATGCCTACCTTCTGACTTCATCTCCCTGTTTCCCCCACACTTTTATTACCATGCGCAGAAAGAGAAAGCAAGGCTGTAACTCTATCAGAACTAGAACTTTACACTGCTAGAGGGAAGATACAGCTTCCCAAGCAGGTATTTTCAGTTGTGTTATTGCACCTAACAATAGTCAGGCTTTAATAGTTCTGTGCAAGATAAAGATACCACAAAAGCAGCCTGCTAGCTCCTCAGAACACAATCACTCATGTTAGTGTAGTAAAGATAAAGCTTTTGCTGAATGCTGAACTTGTCAATTGAATTACTATTTCTGTAGTACATTCTGTCCTATAGGAATTCTAACGCTGATACACAAATATTTATGATCATTTTCTGAAGCAGACACTGAAATAATCAGGGGCCAATAATTGGAAAGTATAGTAGGTACTTCTACCCCAATTCAGGCAATGGGCAGGTCTCATTTTAAGCTTTTACTAGAAAAAACTAACTCACTAGGCAGAGACAAGTTATATGGCTAAAACTCTCATGCTTCTAATCCTGTCTATTAATCACCAAACAGTAGTGGTCTTAAACGCATACGATAAGGAAACAAGTCAAATACAGAAACAAACATTACAGCCCAGGCTCAGCAGAGCACCGAATACCCTTGTTATGAGTATCCTGGCAAACACCCAAAGACTGATTCGCAGACAGGAATGCAATGTATTAAAGAATAGGTCTATCCATGTCAGTGTTTTTGTACTTCAGGCACCTCCCTGCTCACAGGGGCAGGGCACCTGTTCTAAAGTGACATTTTATAGTTCATCACTTCATTAGGTTGGCTGTCTCATTTTTTTCAAGCCTGACAAGGAATAACATGGGTGCAACCTAATACTCACCTACACTAAATTTTCTAATACTTCTTTGCACACGCTAAACCACGACAGTAGCCCCGACCTTCTGAGCTGTATGTTCCTTATATGGTGTATCATTAAAAACAAAACGTGGTTTCTAAAATGCTGCATTTAATTACAAGGATCATAAGATCACTATCAGTACAGGCAACTTGATAACAAAAATCCTCAGCATGACACTACATGTTTGCACTGTATTTACTGCAGCAGGTTTTTTAGCTAGCTGCCAGAAGAGGAAATTTTTCGCTTTTCCTATGCAATCCCACTCACTCCACTCCACCTTACGCTCTGAAAAAAGGCATATGTGCACCAATAATAATTTGGCTTGAATCACTAGACCTCAAGCAATCTTAACCGAAGAAAAGTATGCACTCACCTGAAGTACTATAGGGTCTATGCAGGTAAACTTTGTTTCTTCTCGATAGAGGTACTCAATTGAGCACTTCAGCAGAAGAATTTTGGGATTTTTTAAGCAAGAGTTCATCTAAGGAATTACAAAAAAAGTTAAAACAAAAATACAAGCACTTGGAAGGGAAAATGTACACAAGAAAAAAAATAGACAGACTTCCCATGACTGATTTTTATTCCCCCTTACCCCAAGGAGTGTCTCAGCTATACCCTCCTCAGCAGATTCAGCTACGTGTTCTTCCATACTATGAAGATATTACACCCAGTTGTTGGTATTTCACAGCTACTATCCAGTAAGACTGAAATGCTAAATGTTTCTGCGGTCACACCCATGAAACCCAAAGTTTTGATACTCTTTGGAGCCTCCATCCAGATCATTTCTGTCTTGATCTCCTGTCTTATTTAAAGGCTTGATTTACTACATTGTCATAATCAGGACCATAAATACCTTTTTCTAGCTAAAACATGGGGTAAGTATTAGATACCTTTAGAGATGGAAAGGGTGTTTTTCTATACATGCATGAGGAAAGCCTCCACCCTTACAATCTCTGGGCTAAAAGAAAACAGCTTAGAAAATAAATGCTTTAAAAGCCATTCTTGTTTAAAGTCTCAAACTAGAGAGAGTTCACAAACTTCCTGAGTGGTGAGAGAAGCTTTACAACACAAGAAGGAAGTCACAGCATGCTTAGTTCCTTAGCATGTGCTACAGCCAGCACTTGGTTAACCAAGCCTCCATTACCTTCTTGTGTGCAACATTCTTAGTGCAAACAAATCCATTCACCACCATGGAGTCAAATTTCTTTCCACCAGGGATCTAATAAAGCAAAGAACCTTTTTAGAACCGTCATACACTCCCATAACTTCTAACACAGTAAACATAGTATGTAGAATACCTATTGTAGCTGATGCGCACGCTTCAGCTACACCCTCAATTATCAGATGAAAGATGAGATACAGTCATGCTGGACGCACAACTCTTGTCCTTAATTTGCCAGACTTTAGAGGAAAACATGAAAAAAAACTACTAAGTTCCAGGATCCCTATGCCCTCCCAACAGACGCATATTTGTTAAACCAGGTACACTCGGGAAGCTAATAAGGGAACCTAACTTCTCGGGTTTCTTCTATTTATCACAGGAGTGGCAAACAACATGAAACGGGTTTCCGAATAACAGGTTTCAGTGGATGTTTCTGTTATCAGCATGTGAAAACAGCAGACAGCTACAAAAAGCTTACACCTCTGAACATCTGTTCTTTGAACTGGAGTGCTAGGCGAAGCAGCAACAACTGATGCTGCCTGAAGAGATGCCACAGAGCTACCACCAGAACCATATGGCTCTCTTCATATCTTATATGACTTCCAAACAAAAGAGGCTCCTGAGGTGAAATTTGTCCAAGAAAAATAAAAGCCCAAGCTTTGATCCTCAGTCACATTAGCTCCTTGGATGTTAGTTTCACATCAGCCCATCAGAACAAACTCTGCATGCCAGAGTTACAGCCTTACAGTTCAGTAATGTCAACAGTAGGCCATCTGGCAGAACGAGATGCACCATTCTATAACAATTAAGTTTTCTCTTGAAGAAAGCCATTGCACTTGGCGTGGGAGGAGTTCAATCCTCCATAATGGATAGTTATAGGGCAACAGATTGCTACAGAGTCCTGCAAGCTACTTATCCAGCATTCAATACATCTCCAACCCCAGCACGAAACAAGCAGAAAACAAAAAAGGAAACAAGTCACTACAGAGACATTACCCTTTGCTACCTTCTGCAGCCCTACAGCCTGAAAGAAGAGGTCAGCTCCAGGGTAATAAAGCACCTTTCACAGGATGCAAAGTTTCTTCTGTGCAACTTTTTCTAGAACCCCACCCTATCCAAAGGCCACATTGGCCAGTTACACCATTGAACATGCTGGGGGCAGTGGGAACAGGACTCTTCTCTTCAAATATGGGGTGCTGAGAGCAGTTCCATCCTTTTGTTTCCCTACACCCACTGTCTGAAACTTACTTTTTTGATGTGGACAAACTGGCGGATATCCATGTCATCATCTCTGTTCTTGACATCAGGCCGTACAGTTTGGACTACCTGGCAGACCACAGGTACAATGATATCCCTCCAGGACAGTGACAAGGATTCATTGTATAAAAGCTGCTGAAGCAGTGCCATCATGTGGTTGTGATTAGCAGACCTGTAAAAAAAATACAAAATGGCAAACCAAACAGATTTCATGTGGGAAAAAAAAAAAAATACAGAGCAGTGATTAATTGAAACCTCATTTTAGAAATAAGTTTAACATTTACAGTCCAGTAAGTCCTCTGAAGGAACGGCTGCCTAGAACATTCTAGAGTCAACTCTGGTCCCGTACTTCAATACATAAAAGCCACAGGGGGGGGGCGGGGGGGGGAATAAAATGTTACTATACTGTAAAAATGTTGTTTTCTTAATGCAAATTAGTCCCTTGTATTGTCCACTGTAGATCAAGTCCCACTGAAAGTTGGTGGAATACAGGGGCTTCAGGAATTTTTACTCAAGATATGCAAATTCGATTTTCTACATGTTTCTTACAGCAGCCTTTCCATGGCTTGTTTCTCTCCATTCTCTTCTCTCAACAGATCCAGATTGCTGTGGTGCCAGCCTAGGGGCGTGAAAAACAGTTCTTTGGACTTTTCCTCCACCCTCCTGTTGAACAACGACTCTGTAAGAGACAACCAATGCTTGTTACTTTAAGGTCACAGTTGAATGCCTGTGTCTTTCTGAAAAACTACTTCAAAAAGGAAAGTATTTACTAAGACATAAGTGTAAACCTCTGGAAATATGGAGTTTGAGCTAGACATCATGGTAACATGACGCAGCAAACAATATTTAGTATAACACTGGTGAGTGTACAAATACAAGATGAGATACTAAAACTCCCATACCACCAGCATAGGGCAGACTGTTTTCTCTTCTGGAATTGAGTTATTACCAAGTTTGTTGAGAAGAGGGGAAAACAAAAAACCCACTTATCTCCCAGTTCTGCCTATAAATAATCGGCAAAATCAAAGTATTTTGTATATTCATAATACATAGTCATAATGATTTTTAGACTTGGAACATTGGTCAAAGGCACTTATTTAATCGACAAAAGGCTCCTGATTTGAAGACATCTACATACAAGCAGCATTAAAAGATCTAGTTATTTCATTCAGGCTGCAGCACAAGTATCAAAAAGATCTTCATAAAGGCCCTGTTTAGCATTTCTTTAAAATACGTTTGGGATATGCACTATGCTACCAATTCATAAATTAGACTTTTGAATCTTTACATGACTTGCATCCCCAATCCCACATGCCAATTTTTGGTGCCACCAAGTGCAGAGGGAGCTGTCAGCAGCCTGGTTCATCCATCCTACGTCACAGTATCTAATACTACAGAATTCTCAAGGATCTTCCATCAAGAAAGCGGCTCAAGCTTTTTAAAAGATCTCAGCACATCTTCTTGCCTCCATCCACCTAACCATCACATACACTGGTATCTCTCCACTACAATAAACAAGATGCCAATGAAGGCTGTATCCACTGAACACCACTTTTTAAGTCTTAAATGTCAGCATGAACTATAGCCCTTTCCGGGTTTGGAAACAGAAAGCATTTTTCAACAGGATAAGAGAGTCCTCACTTGGAGGGGGCCTGTCACTTTCAATCACCATATTGCGTAGAAACTCCTTAGAACTGTTCTGTTTTGCACTACCAAGATTAGAGGTTATTTCAGCACAGTTTTCTGTGCTTTGAGTTACTAGGTTACTTCCCACACAGGTATTATGATACTATAGAGGGAAGTTATAAACTTCCCCATTCTCATAATGGCTGACTACATGATACGTCATTTATGCTACTAGTGTAAAAATTTTCAACAGCCAGTACGTAAGCCTTCAGAGTTCAAGCTTAAAACACCTCAGAGTGCATGATACAACAGCAAAATCCTTGTACAATAGTAATCTGAGCAGGACTATTGGGAAAAAAAGAAAAAAAAAAAACTCTTCAAAAAACAACAATTAACTTCTTCCAGATGCTCCATTCCCAAAATTAGCTGTGTAGAGGATTAAGAAATTACATCAGGTTTCTCCCTTTCCTTTCTCCTGCAAAAGCTCAGCTAAAAACTAAGCATCAGTTTAATCAAAGACTTTATTATTCTGGCTGCACAAACACTGGGGTTTCCTGCTTATTTCCTCCTCTTACAAGGTCACCAAGATCAATACCATTTACTGGGAGGAAAAAAAAAATAAATAATAAAAGGCTACCAAGTGCACTTGGCCGTGATATTGAAAGGGTTTTAAGCCTCACAACTGCATCTAATAGTCTTTCATTTCATAAGCAGAAGTGGTGGTTTTAATGACAGGAAACCCAAAAAAGATTTAAGAGATGAAGCTTTAATCTACTCTGTAGAAACAGCACATCATATCACATCTTCATTTGCTTGCACAGAAAGTTAAAATCTGTGTCTGTTACATAAGTTTGTGGGTGGGGAAGTTGTGAACAGATTTGCCACCTATTTAAAAAAGAAAAAAGTAAAATCTTTCCTTAGAGTGCTTTTTAATTAAGGAATCTGTGAAGTGAAAGAAATTTAAGCTTTAAAGTGCATTCAAAAATGTTAGACTATAGCTTATATTTCAGTTTTGCTCCAAATAAGTTTAGATATACTATCAAGCACATACTTCTAAAGGGTCAATGCTCTACTAAAGGACTACTGAGGAGTTTTCATCATTATAATAAGACTACAAAACAGCAGCATTTGAAGTTTTTTCTTCTTACCTTTAATAAAAGCATCACTTATAGAGAACATCTGCTGCCCTCCGTTTTCTGGATTCAAGTACTCTGAAAGAAGAGAGAAGAGGGAGATAGGCGGAGACAAAAAAAAGTGACAGGTTACACTGGTGTGCCCATATAATTACAATGTACACGCCCACACCAGAAGCAGCAGCATTACTCATCTACATGTTTAGTCACCAATTTAGCAACAGCTTGATGAGTGGTGAAGACAAGAATATCCTCTCATTCTTGTTCTATCAAAAAGTTCTAACATGGCAAGAAAATAGTACTTATTACTGAAGAAACAAAGTAGACATAAGCAAAGACTGAACTAGGAGTGAAGTTTGCTTTTCGAATTGACCCAGACCACACTTTCCTAGATCTGAATACAAATGTATTGAGCTGAGAGTAGACACCCAGACAGAGAATGGCCTCCTCACTCTGCTTTAAACATACAACTTCAGAAACCATTTTGAGCTCACATTCCAATTAAGTATCTCAGACTGTGAGAGAGACCAGCTGTAAGATTTACCTTACACAGTGAAGAAAACAAAAGACAGTCTCCCTTTCCAGAGCTAGAAGTCTTAAGTCTAAAACAGTTTAAAGTGTTTTGAGGAATCCATGCTGACAGAGATGGACTTCCAGCAAAGGAAAGCAATATATCACGTTGCATATGGTAAACAGGATGAAGCTCCATCTGCTACACTTGTTCAGCTTGGTAGACCTTGACCTTTCACACAGGCTGGCTAGCTACAGAAAGTTTTTTTTCTCCAGAGCCCATTAGCTTGTTATGCCTTTAGTTGGCTCCTTGCTTCTACAAAAAGGGACTGTACAGCGGGAAAACAAAAGCAATAACCCAATTGCTTATACAGCATGATGATCTAAAGTCCAAAACTAAGCCTTTATCACCTTTCATGAGAATGGTCCAGATCTACTGCCACAAACAGAACGCAAAGCCAGGCAGCTTTCAGACACCAACAGAAAGCAACAGAAAGTTGACAAGACACAAGCAATCACAAGGCTCTGAACAGCAGCACTCAAGACAGCCCTTACATGCTACCAGTTTAAAAATCTGAGCCTGTCTGCAGTTGACCAGTTTGCAAACAGATACTCAGTAAGTGATCAATGTACCAAAGTGAGGTGTCAAGCCTCCCTTGCAGCTTGCTGGTTATTTCTAGATTCCCTTCATCTCTTGCTTAAATGAAGAGTTTAGCATTACAAGCAGCCTACTGCTTGATAAAAGCTGGCTCACCCTCAGTGCTCATTCACCTGCAGTCCTACAGACTACCTAGGGAAAGTCATGTCATGCTGTACCTACACATGAATGTGGACACTAGCACCTACATCCCTCTCCACCTCCCAAAAGCCTGAGGGCAGCAGCGCTTACTGTGAACAGTCAAAAAAAGGTGCACCTTTTCATGTATCCCAGCCTTGCATGGCCAAGGCAGGAGTTAACTCCACCTGAAACCTAACCTTAGTTATGCTCTGAATAAAGGCACAGGTGGCACCTCCAAACCAGGAATGCTGCTCTTAGGTACAGCTTTACTTCCTGTAATTTTGCTTCCAATTGTGCCGCAGGGAAAGCTCCTAACAAGGTAAGATACCATACCTCTTCCTAGACTGGACCAATAACACACACATAGGCCTGAATTTGAGACTGTGCAAGTGGCTGACACACATTTCTTACCTCGCATCATCCCTACATGTATCATGCTCCACAGAATGTTGGCTGGGGGTGGGGGGGGAGGTTCCTGTAGCATATTTTGTAGCCCTGTCTGGAAGCAGTTAGCTATCAAGAGACTTATCTTACAGGCTCCCCCAAACAGCTTCAACAAAACAAAACAAAGGAAAAAAAACCAAAACACACCATCCCACAAATTCCTAAGCCTGATATTCAAGGGCATCATTGGAAGCAAATACCACAACACACAGAAATTCACAAATCTCCAATGGAAACCTGCAGATTTTATACACCTTACAGATTTCTCTGGCTAAACATCAAAACAGACTGACCAGAAACTACAACTTTTCCTCTAGATGCACAAACAAGGCTGCATCCACTGATATCCATTGAAAACTGAGGTGCACCTTTTCAAAAGAAGGTGCAGCAAAAGGGCATCAAAAACTAACCAGGCAAAATACCTGCTACCAGGATCAAGGGTATCTGGCTGCAAAAACATTTAGAAAATAAGGTTTCTCATATTGATAACTGTAACTCTTTTACAAATAGCAAATAAAACCCACCTTGAAAATAAGTCATTTAATCTCTTCCCAATTTAAATGTAGAAAGCAATCTTACTGTTTCCATTTCAATACACACTATAAAGTACCATTGTCTTTAGGTAGATGATACTATAAACAAGTCACTATACTCACTTGTAAGACACAACAAGCCAGCTAACTTGGAGTCACTAGAATTTCATGGAAACACACCAGACATTAGTCAGCCTATAACATCACAAGAAGTCCTGCCATTAGACTCAGCCTACACACAAAACACTGTTCTAAAACACAGTACATCACAGGCCGTTACTTCAAAGCAGCTGACCTCTGTGACTAGTGGCAATTGCATATCCTTCAATCATTTGAAGGAACCCACTAACCACTTAGATCAAAGTTGACCTGCACTCCTAGCACTGATGTTCTACCCTGTTAGTCCTTCTCCACTGACTAATTTACACAGTTGTGAGGAAATTGAGTTACTAGCCTCAAAAGGTGGGTGTCATCTTCAGTTTTACTTCATTATTTCATATAAGATTAAGTCACTGCCATGCAGTCTTAAGGACTAAAGACAGTTCCAATGAACTCAAACCAAATACATGTGTCCATAATGGTAATGGGGAAGTTACTGACCCCTGACAGCAGCAAACACATCATGTCACTGCTGGCTGCAGTACTCTGTTCTTAAAATAACTATGTACCATTTTACATGGAAACTTACTATCTAATCTTGACCGTCTCATCATTATGACACTCTGTAGCACCCTGAAAGGCATCTTTTATTGGATATAGCCAGGATTAATCAGCCACACAAGGCAAAAGTCTCTGTGCTCCAACTTTAATATTTCCAGAACAAAATTTTAGAAGTCATCCATTTCCCTCCTCTAGGCCCTACACTACGCACTGTAGCATTTTGTGGCACCTAATTTTTGAAGGCCTTGAGTAGCAACCATCTAAGTCTCCCTATTGCCAAGAAGCATGTCTTGCTATTGAAGATGTCATTCATTTTAACTTGTTGCTCCGTGGTTAGGTCTTTCCCCTAGAGGTACAGTAAGTCCTCTGTATTTGCAGAGGATACAGATTTTTCAAAAATCTGCAGGTAATACCTACTTCCCCATGATGCACTTCGGTGATGCACACCTCCACCCTATACCAGGTCTGGGCATATTACTGACACTTTACCCTCAAGGGAAATCAACTCTCTAATAAGAAATTGTTCCCAGTTTTCTACTATGAGTTACAGTCCTACAGAATAACCTATTTAAGACACCACATATTTCCAGAACAGATGAACACCAGTCAGCAGAAATTCACCAAAGATAGCAGAGTGCTACCATGCATATAATTCAGAGGCAGAAGCCTCTCTCTCAAGTCCCCTCACCACTTGCCTTTCCTGCTGATCTTCTCTGATCTCCCCATCATCAAAATTTGTCTTACGAGAGCTTCAGTTCTAGCTATGAGAAGCCTTGATTTGGTCAACAGTTTCCGAGAGAGGTAGGCTCTCTTGCGTTTCCTCTTCATCATATGCTGCTTTTTGTATAAGGAAGTAAAGATTCAGATACTTCTGAAGCCCAGACTATCACTCTGTAAGCCCTTAAACACCAGCCAGAGCCAACTGACTACTACCTGCTTTTCTGCCAACACACACTGATAAAGACCAACCTGCTACAGCTGTAAATTCACAGGATACCGCAGCACACCTGGGCCTGTTTCAAGCTCTCTTAATCCAGCATCCCTCCTTCCTAGAAGGAATTCATTGATATATTCTCCTTCTCCTCACATTTCCTTCCCTGTAGGTGCATTAGCTTTTCATTTCATTAGGGCATGAGCTGGAAACGAGTTGAAAGGAAACAATAATGAGCTGGTGTCAGTAGAGCTGACAACCAGTCCTTACTGTTGAGTCATCTGACACCAATTCAGATTTCAAATCTGCTCTGCTCCACTCTTTGAGGAAAAAAAAAAAAAAACAATTAGATTTCCCTTTTTCTGGACATTTTTAGCAAATAACAAACGGTGACTACAATAAGGATTGATAAATGAACCCTCTAATTTGCTTCACTCTCTCTCCCATGTCTAGCATATCTTGAAAGTCAGCTGTGACCAGTTCTCCCCCTCACTCTCTTCAGTGACCATTTCACAGTTTCAGGAAATGCACTTTGTATGCAAGCATAAGGTACGCCTTGCATTCTGATCCACAACAACAAAAGAGATCCACTAGACTTTAATAAAAGGATGAATTCATTAGAAGGAGTCAAAATTTAACACTGGATTATCTTTTAAAGTCGGAAATACTGAAGGGGTGGGGTGAAACAATAATTAAGAATAAGAAACTCCTTAGAAGCAGCCAAAGATAGAAGTCTACAAAGCTGATGTAACCTTAAGTAAGGAAGCAAAGACATCAATCACTACCCAGCATGTAAAGCAACCAGAATATATTAGACCCAAGCCAGTGGCAAGCCCTGGTTTCAGTCAGCTCTTACCCAATTTGGACAATGCAGCTGCCAACAGGCAGGCACGTTATTTTTTTCTATAAGGATTTTTCTTATAGTTGAAGAGTTTTGAATTTAGCACTTATTTAGGAAAAAAAAAAGCACAAAAAAACCCACAAAAAAAAAAAACTTTCAAAATAAGTCTTTGATACTGAGCATTTGATTCCTTCTGCTTCACTTCAGTGGATGTTTTTCTTCTGAACGAATATTACATATATGGATTTAAGTTAGGCCTTAATGCTCCTCAGTGAGACTGTTTTGTCAAATATAAGTTTATTCAGGTACAATCAGAAGTCAGCACAGAACTATTCCAAGCTAATTTTGTTCATTTGGTGTAGTTTAGGTGTTTGGTTTTTTCTTGCTTGCTTTTCCAGTTTAAATCTCAGTGTAGGGGACACATATCAAACTGGTTTATGCACAGACTAATTTTCCACCCCAGTTAGCCAGAAACTGTCTATGAGGATCTGCCCTATTATGTATGGACAGGAGACTTTGCTTCTACTGCAAAGAGAAAGTCACAGGGGAAGTTACACACTCTGCAGAGAAGGCGCTTCAACAGTTCTACTGAGCCTCCTCAGAGGTGACCACACCAAAACTGCAAGCAAGTGCCAGCTAAATATGTTATTTCCCGCTCTGTAAGACAGCTACAAAAGTAGTGTCCAAACAGGTCAGTGTTATTTAGGGCCCAGCTCTCCATCATGTGCAACTCCAGCTGGTGACTACCTCGTACCTTTTTGGTCGGCAGGGTGAGGGGGCACATGTGGGTACTTGGAGTGCTTCTTGATATGGAAGTTCACGTTGTCCAGCTCCACGTTCAGGCTGATGGAGGCGGCTGAATCACTGTCCATTGTGGACTGGAAGCTGCTGACTGAAGTGCGCTTGCTAGGGCTGGCGGAGTCTTTTAGTATTGGGTAAGGGGGAAAATACAGGGAGGAGAAGGGTTCAAACGGGTATCATGAGGGTACCGGAGAGGAGAAAAATTGTCTTTAATACATAAAGACCAGTGTGCAATACTACAGGAATACAGTATTTTCAAGGTTCTAGTCTTATCTTCATGTGTGCATGCTGACATACTGGGCCTTCTTTAGTGCATTACTACAGGGCCCAAATCAAACAGAAGTCCGCCTGAGAAACACAAGGCAGCAATTCACATGCTTCTCCTCCATTAGAAGTATGAAGCTTTACCAGTTCCACTAAATACAAAATACTGTATCCATCATAAGAAACAGGAGGACCAGCTAGATAATAGTTTGCTTAGATCCTTACAGCCCCGTGCACACACACACAAACATACACACACATAAAGCAAGACATGGTTAAACTACTGTGTCCTGAGGGACTGGAGATAATGGGGAGAAGGCAGAGTGACAGTGAGACTCAGGCGAAACTCACTAGCTAAGTTATCTTCTCCTTCATCGGCAATCTGCTCTGTGTCACTGTCATCAAACTTGATGTCTTTGAACCAGGATGGCTCAGAATGCCCCTCTACAGAGTTCACAGAGTCGCTGTCTGGAGATGGGGTTTCTGAGAACTCCGTGCTCTAGAAGACAAGGAAGAAAAAAGGTGTTAAAGTGCAGTTTTGTTGAAATATTAGGCAGTCTTAAAAAGCAGCCTGCCACAAATGCAGATCAGACATTTTAAAAGTCAGAGGATACTTGCAGTGGGCCGAGCCACGTTAGTCATAGAGATACCCTGACTTGGCATGAAATAGGAACTCTGTGGCACAGGAAACAAGTATTTCTTTACACTTCCCACGTGCTTAGTCTCTGCCTCCTCCCCGCAAGCTGTGACTAAGTGGCACTAAAAGACAAATTTATTCTACTGTACATTTTCTGTCACCGCATCCAGCTAAGCAGTTTTGAATGATTCCTATACCCAGCCAAGGGGGGTGATGACCATATCCTTTGCCCAGAAACACATGCAGCTTCTGGTGGGGGCTAATTCTAAGTTACTGGAACAATTCCGTGACTGACCAAAGTAGCTCTAAAAGTCTCACTCACAAGTCAGGCTCCAGTTGGTGCTACTGTGTCAAAAAAAAAGCCTGGCTAGAGTGCCAGAGAACCAAAGAGAGCATCTAAGCAATTTCCATTAGCCATCCTGATGCCTCCAGTTACCCAAGAGGAAGTTCTCATTATCGGTCCTTTGGCTACGGTGAGTGCAGCAAGCAACTGAGTCAACAACACTGTTTCACCTGACACTTGTCCAGGAGAAATGAGATCAGACAGTGCTTTCAGCTAATGAGAACAACAACTGGCTTTAAAACCTTGAATAACATAAGCCCCTTACAAATAGTTAAAAGCAAGGATTCACAAGCATTTGCTAGATAAGGGCAAGATTTTAACTGCACTGCCTCAGTTTGCTAGTAACTAGCCGAGATGCCAGATGAAACCCAGAGCAATCTCAATGGATGACCATGTGACTATAGCCAAGAGCTGAAATGCACGAGGAAGACAAAACGCTAATGGCTGCAACCTTTCTGACTGAGGCCCATCAGACCGCTGGGCTGTTCTTTTTTGTGAGAGGCTGCAGAACACAGAAGACTCCACCAAGTGCTTTCAGAGAGGCTACAGAGATACCTTGTTCGAGTGAAAAAAAAAACCACAACAATCTAAACACTCAGGCCAGTGGAAAATGTCCACCACGAGAGGCACAAGCCTGGATTAGAGAACCTTTCCTCCACTTCAGGCAGCACTACATGTAACACCTCATCCTCCAAAGATAGCCCCAAAGCTTCCTGGGCAAATGGGGCTTCCTCAGACTTTGAATTACTAAGGAAAAAGGCCTGGACTCCAATTTTCTGTACAGGACAGCTGATTTAGAAAACATACAATGGCTGCTGAGAACAAGATTAAAAAAAAGATCCTAGTCAGCAGCCAAACCCAGAAAGAACCATAGCTTTCCTACTCCTTTTACCTGTAATGGTCTGTAGAGAGCATACTCATCTCTGAAGAGCTGATCATGATGACTGACACATTCTAGCCAGCGTCCATCAACTAACGCTTGTCCAATTGCAATGGCTTGGACCCTGGAGGTATAAGAATAGAGATAGTTTTCCAAGTCTAGTTCTAAATACACACGGTTTATGGCACAAGCATGCTACAAAAGGAAGCAGTTATTTGCTACACAATATTTCACCCATCAGTATCCCACTGCCATGTTTAACCAGACGCTACTTAACATATTGTTGAGAGGCAGCAGAGTGTGCTGGTTCAAGTACACAGCTAGATGGAAGAGACTACCTTTACCTGAAACTCAGCTGAGGTCTCTCACGGATGATTACAACATATTGTTCGTGCTCCTCCAACATTGTTAGCTTGAGTTATACATTCAGAGCACCTCTGATGAGTGAGGACTGTTGCTCTATGCAACAGCTTTATAGTCAGCTTTGTAGTCTCTCACATATAACCTCGCACATAGTTAAATACACCAGATTCTTTATACTTACTTACAAGGGTAAGAGCCTGCCATCCCCTCCAAAAATTTAGCTATCAAACACTACCTCTGATCTCAGGGGCGGACTTGCCCTTTGGAGTACGGGTGAACATTTTTAGCATGTAATACACCCACTGTTCTCCAACTGTTTGAGTGATACTTGTTCCATAAACTGCCTCCCACACTGGCTCCCAAATCAGTCAGCCCCCTGTACCCTGTTGTTTTAGGCTACATGGAGTCAGAACCCTACCTGCTTTGATAGGCAGTAGAGATCAGATCCGAATTCTCTATCTTTCTCATCTCCTTAGCAGAAGGGTCTATCTCTGCAGTCTAAGGTACCCTATACCAGCTAAAACTCACAACCTCCTGTCACAGAGACAGAAGACACCTGCATCAGGGTTACCTTGTGGTTATGTGCCCATTTCTGATGAGCCAGTTGACCAACTCTTTTCCCACAATGCAGTTGGGATGTGTCCGCAGCCAATAGCGATGGTCTTGAAATTCCATCCCACTGTTGTGATGGCAGATCTTCTTCCACAGATCTTTCAGCTGGACCGAGTCCTGGACAGAGAGATGTGCAAGTTACTTCCTAATCTGACCTTAGCACTGGTTTCAAGGGCATCAAGCTGGGTCCTCAGACCAGCGTCTAGATCAAAAGCCCTCTACAAACAGGCTTAAAAATCTAAGGCATTCTGCACAACCTGTACAAAAATACGAAGAGAAACAGCAGACAGGAGATGAGCTCCCTCATATCCTTCCTTTTATATAAAAAGTTGAGAACAAGATAGAAATGAAGCAAGCACTCTCAAGTTAAGGAGGTTTTGTTTTTAATGTGGCAAGACTTTGTACTGCCTACAACATAGAATCATAGAATCATTACAGTTGGAAGCAACCTTAAAGATCATTGAGTTCCAACCCCCCTGCCATGGGCAGGGACACACCCCACTAGACCAGGTTGCTCAAAGCCCCATCCAGCCTGGCCTTGAACACTCCCAGGGACAGGGCTTCCACAACTTCTTTGGGCAACCTGTTACAGTGTCTCACCACTTTCATAGTAAAGAATTTCCTTCTAGTATGTAATCTAAATCGCCCCCAGTTCAATTTAAAGCTGTTACCCTCGACCTATTGCTACACTCCCTGACAAAGAGTCCCTCCCCACCTCTCCTGTAGGCTCCCTTCAGACACTGGAAGGCTACTATAAGGTCTCCCCAGACCCTTCTCTTCTCCAGGCTGGAAAAGAGAAGATACTTATGTCCTCGCTACTGTCCTCTTGCACCCTATTCTCAAACTCAGGTGGTGTGTGTAAATATAGAGGATGGTTAAAATTCATCCTTCGGAAGAGGGTTTTTCTGAGTAACTTGAGCTCAACCTAGGCTTTGTGAAGTTACTAGTAACTAGTAACTTGTACTAGTAAGTAACTAGTCCTTTATCAAGCCCAGACAGAAAGCAAGTCCTTGACACAGCAGGGCACACTACCATGTTCCAAGTTCTAGGATATCATTTCTTATTGAGGATTCCTTCTTTGCTGTCCAGTATCACACCTTTTTTAGGCACTGCTAGCTTTGGACACTAAGCAAAAAAGGCACGTACCCCTCCCATCTCAATTAATCATTTCTGAATCTATGGATCTCTTCTCCTTCCCCACTTGGAACACTTCAGCCTACACGTCAAAATCATTTTGAGGCCTGTTAAGCATATGCACCAACTCTTGTGTAGGCTCCACCCAAAGTGAGCTGTTTTTCTCCACCTGGCCCCTTTTACTCTCCCATATGCCCTGGCTTGGCACAGCACAATCCATTGTTGCAGAGTGGAAACTAGGACCAGGTATTATTTTGAGAGCAGCAGAGCACCCCAAGGTGTGAAGAGATTCACTGCAGCTCACTTTCTCAAACGCCTCAGTTGTTCTGGTTTTGTGTAACAGGAAAAAAAAAAGATTCAATTAAATTTTAACTGGTTTCAGCTTTCCAGTTAACTGCCAGACCCAGATTATTGCTCTTTCCCAAGGGTGCCCTGAGATCCAAGAGTTTTGTTCCACTCCTGCTACTGTACTGGGTTTCTACTTTAATTTGCAGCAGTGGCTGTCCTGGGTATTACCCTAAAAGCAATGTCAGCAGCTCCCTTTCCAGGTATGGAGTCAAATAGATTAGTCACATGTCATAGGATCACAAGATTTAATGGTAATTCCACAGTTCAGCTGCCTCGTAGTTTACCCTTAACTGACACACTGAATTCAGTAAACTGGACAAGCCAGCAGAATAGAGCAAATCCTTTTAACTCAAGGATTTTGACCTCTAGTTCAAAGAGGTATGTGCTGACCCCAGTGTACATACATCCTCCCCTACCTTTTACATCATAAGCAAAGTTCATTAGTCTTCTGAATGGAATATGTTAAGCTTTAAATTAACTCCTGATACAGAGTCAGCCTCACATGCTAAGGGCATTAAACAAACAGTACATATTCACAGAAAATACTACATTAATTGACACTGCTTCCTCTGCTCTTACATGAGCAGAAGCAATACTTCCAATCTTCTTCTGCACCAGGACAGGAAACAACCAAAAACAAAATTAAACAACGTGACGATGAAGTGCACTGGGATTTGATCATCTTGGTCTAAGTTGTGTTCATAGTATTTTGAATTTCATCTTTCTTGCATTAACATACACACACAGGACATAGTGGTGTAAAGACATGCCTTAAAAACGTGTCTCCTCTATGTGGTTATCCATTCACAGAGCACTCTGGAAAGGAGTTGTGCAACTGACCAGAAGCTAAAGTGTTTCTGCACCCTCAGGAATACTTGTGTGCATTTTGCTGACAGCAGACAAATACCTGTCTACACAAAAATTAGCTTTCCTCATTTCAAATTGGCAATGGGGAGCAATCCTGTATCTTTTGATGTGTGAAAAACACTTCCCTTCCCTCAAAGAAAACAAACACTGTTTTCTACTGAACACTGTACAGTAACTGCCATCTACAACACCGTCTCTGTGGGGAGGGATAATAGGGTTACACAGAACACTGTTGCACATTGATTTTTCTTCGAACAAGCACATCGCTACAACGCTCTACAAAATGTTATATTTATTCTGCAAACAAGGGGAAGGGCCAAGTCATGTTTTGGCCCAATTAGATGTATCAGCTTGAACTCATTCATCATGGTCTAACTATTCTGAAGTAACCATTTGAGGTTTCCAATTATATGGCCTATGAAAGGGAAAATCTGAACTTGGAGAAATACAGAATCAGGTCATTGGCTTACAGCTGCAACCACGACAGGTTTAACCCACAAAGAGTCACCCTATGCCAATTCCACAATAAATGACCCAGTTCCCAAGATTAAAAATGTAAACACCTTTATGCAAACAGCATATGAAACTATGATTTGTTTCAGGAAGATGGAGGCGTCCAAAGCAGCAGCAATATTCTCCATACCTCCACCACCTGGAGGATAGGTCCAGGTCAGAGTGCTCAGACATAAGTCTTTAAAGGCAACAAGATACTCCTGCTGCATGATATAAGAAAGGCAAGCCTCATTGCCTTCACAGAGCAAGACAAACAGAAGTCTGAAAAGTACCAGAAGGATTTTGCGCTCATCCTCACTGGTCTCAGCCTTCATATGTGTGCGACTGGCCTGGGGGCTGACAGATGTCTCATATGCAGGCACCATCGGTGAACCTGATCGATCCAGTGAGAGGTTAGTGATACTGGCTGATCTGTAGTAGAAGAGAGAAGAATTGAAGTGTAAGTGTTCATTGTGCAGTGCTTAACAAGAGCAGGCATTGATCTTGGAGCATGTAAAAAAAGAACTTCTTACTGCTTAAGCTTCCTCCCCCATAAAAAGCAGAAGAAAGGATCGCTAGGAAGCACAAGTATTGCTTTGGAACATCTAAGTTAAACTTTCATAAAGCTCTTTGTAGGAAGCAGTTACATCTAAGTTTAGACACAGCGACTCATATATGGCTGTATTTGAATAGACTGGGGAAGGATGGGATGCTGGGTAATTAGAAGCTCCAGTGGTTTGGAGGCAAGACAGATGCCAGCAAGGGCAGCCAACACCAAGATCCCTAGTACAGGGCACTGAGATTCGCCTTTTTCTTGACTCATTTAAAATTCCTTCTCAGCTCTCTGAAATATAAGGCTGACAGCTTGCAGAGTCTGGAAGTTTGAGCATCTGTTCCCTACCACGGCTAAACTGTCTGCTGAAGCTGGAGGTAATTCCAGCTGGCAATGTTCCTTGTACTGAGATACGAAGGATCCACCTGATCTCAGCACAGCTGATTAGGAAATCTTGACTATGCACTCCAGTACAAACACACCATTTTGCAATAATTGTTGCAATGCTAAAAATGTAAATACCCAGATACCCTCTGGCTCCAATAACTCAAAGAGACTAAATTTCTCATTACACAGCAGCAAAAAGTAGGCAGTATAAACTATTCATGCTAACAGTGCTCTAAGGAATGAGGATGGAAAATAATTCTTCATATAGCAACAAGGAAGCTCAAAATGCCAGTGCTGAACTGACTCACAAGAAGCTTGCAGCAGACTCAGTGACGAGAACTGTTGACAGCCTCTAGTCTTTAGAATGAGACTCAGGTAACTTCAGAGCTTGCTAACTGGCCAACAGCCACTCCAGTTATTCACAAGAATTCTCAGTGGATGTCATGGCTGTTCCCAGACATAAAATAGCAATGCCGCTCTATTTCAGCTTTTATACAGCAAGGAAGTAGGGACTGAAGGTACAATAGTCTCATAATCACTGCATTTCCCTCTTTTCTCTCTTAAAGAAGAATACTGGACTGGTGAAGGGTTTGAGTTCAGTTCTTTTTAGTCATTTATGGAGAATCAAAGGAAACTATGTTAGCCCTACATCCACATACGTCTAGGGGTGATGAGCAAAAACTTTCTGGCATGGTCAGGCATTCAAAGCAGACTAAGACTGTTGGTCTTCTACTGCTCAAATGCTCTCAAGTTAAACAGAACTGGTAGAGTTACACAGCTTAACAGAAAACATTCATATGTGAAAGATGAGACTGACATGAAAGTTCATCATTAAGCATTCCTCCCAGTTGTTTTGCAACAGCTACTTTAACTGTGCCACCTACCCCGTAAGCAACAGGGACTTAGAATCGCAAAACACATTAAGCAAATCATAAAAGCACATTAAGCAAGAGTTAGAACAGTCAGATTTCATATCTGTGTCTTCATCACCACCACTTACATCTGGGACTTTATTGTATTTATCTTTTCTAAAAACAGAGGGAGAGAATTGCAATTAAAATTCCTATGCTTCTGAAAAATCTGCAAAGGAGAAGTTTGAATCCCTCCACTTGCAACATTTGACTGTTGTGCTCGTTTTTTTCCCCCATAAATGACTAATCTGAGAAAAAAAAACGAATACATATCCCCCACTCACAGGGAAAACACATAATAGTAAGTAACTTCTGCTGCCTGCATCTAAATGCTCTCAACCTGCATCTTTTTTGCTTCATCTCATCTAGAAAGAGACATGGTCAATCTTGCCTCAAAGAAACATCTATAGCTGCTTTGAGATCTAAAGGTTGGCATTGCTTAGCCCAAAGCCAATAGCTTTGTTTCCACAGGTTCAGAATTTTGACAGAGACAGTTTATACCTCATTATCACTCCTCAAATGTGAGTCCAAACAGGTAAGTACTACAGTGAGGTCATGAATAGCCAGAGAGTTAAATTTTAACTTGAACGAGCAGTTTGGGCCTGCCAGGTCCAGCTTACAACACTCCTACTACTGCACACATAGAAAACAGCAAAGGCCTTTTAAGATAGCATCAATTCAAACAGGAAGCAGGAGAGCATCCTCAAGGTTTCAGTCCCTTCTTGACGTCACTGCAGTTATTTAGCACTGAACTTTTAACTCTGGGCTCCTTGACATGTTTTCCCAGAATTGATTTTTGGTACTGGTTTATTCATCAGTATTTTACTCCCCCTAGGTGATATCATTAGTTCTCAGATGTACAGTGTGCATGTCACCCTAACTGTCTCAATCCCACAGAAGCTAAAGATTCAGAACAGTCCATTCCCTCAAAGGCACACCCAGCATCCTTCTCAGCTGAGTTCCCTAGCCTGCACTGGTCCTGTCAGATCTCTCCAAATTGTTAAGCGTTCTGTATTCCTGTCATACCACTGCAAAAAAGTCTCTGAATATCTCCTGACTCCAACACTGAAATTTGGACTATCTTTGCTCTGTTCCACATGTCTTTGCCTCATCTTTATTTCCCCAATTTAACCATAATGGAAATCTATAAGCAGAACCATAGCAGAAGCACCAGGGAGTGGAAACTACTTGTTCTTCTAACACCAGATTAAGCTCAAGCATTCACAATTTATACTAAAGCTCTCATGAGCATTTCCAAGCTCATTCCAGCACTCTTGCATGAAGACCTATGATGGGATTTTAACCTAAGGAAGCCTGGTAATTTAGACAACTAACTTAATGGAAGAGCAGAGAGAGCAGATGAGGGGAGGAACACTAAAAACCAAAAACTACACCTCTGCTCCTCCATGACCTCAGTCTTTGTCTCTCATTACCAAGTCTCTGTTACTTCCTTTTCTTTACCTTCCTCAGAACTCTGCCTTTCTTAGCCACTTCTTTCCCTTTTTGTTCTCTTCACCACCACCTCTATTTGACTGACTTAACTGCAAACTACAGGCTCCTCAGAAGTAGTATATTTATGTACATAAATGGTCTTTCCTTCCCATCACATATGGGTAACGGGTTGTTCCATTTTAGACATGAAGCAGCATGCTCAGTAAATCAAGCCACAAAACACAGGCTTTACAGTGAAGAGCATGCTAGGAGTGCATCAAGAACAGAGTATACTTTAATATAATTAGTTTACCTGTTCCTAGCTGGTGACTTCCCTGCATCCTCCTGGACAGACCCAAGGCGTGCAGACAATGTGGTAGTTGAAGAGTCTGGGTGAATCAGACTGCAAAGGAAAGTAGAATGTTAGAGAGATTTGCCACATGTAGCAGTGTCAGAACAGCCGGAATTAAAATGCAGTTAATGCTACCTGTTTCACACCCATGACTGTTAAATCAATGGGGGAACAGGGAAATCTTTCCCCATCTGTAGGCCATCTGGAGGACAGTGTTCAAGTCTTCTGCCTTCAAACTCAAATTTTGGACAATACAGCCTCTTCCTGCTTCTCATATTACCCTGACTTCTTGCCCTCTTCCCCTATATTCGTTTCTCACACATCCTCCTTCCTTTCAGGATGCTATTCCACACTTTGGAGGTAGAGGCATTGCTCCCATCTCCCCAGCACATCATCTTCACAATCCAAGCAATGCTATCTACAGCTATTGCTAGACAGCTTATACCAAAATAGCCTGACAACCTTCTGTAATTGTTTAACCTGATCACTATCACCTTTGCCCTTCCTTTCCTTCCACCCCAGGAGGAAGAAGAGCAGGTGTTCGTACACCATCAATATAAATTCCTACTGATGAAAATGTACCAGATACAAGCTACTACACTGACACCGCTGAACCAACTGTGCTCTGGGATGCAGGTATGTTACTAGCATGATAAATGCTTTTCATGAGAAAAATGTACACAATACAACTTTGCCCGAGTAGCTGCAGCTGCCCAGAGGACACCACTCCTTCACTTTTAAAGGCTACAGCCATTCAAGTTAAAGCAGGAGACCATGCCGCTATGTTCCAGCTGCTCAAGGAGCAGAGCAACGTCAGACAACTAAGCAGAGCGTAACTCCCCTAACTGCTTTTCTCACTGCTTTGCAGCATATGACAGTAGGAGAGGCAAGAGCCTTATCTTAGATATGTTATTTTGGGAAGGGACTCAACTCCCAAGTCTTCCTCTGAAATAATCTACTTCTCACACAGAAGTCACAGATTATAAAAAAAAAAAAACCCTTTGCTTCCATGATGAAGTTGTGAGTTGCCACTTTCCACTGCTGGCGGCATTTAAGTTCAATACCTTGAGTTTAAACCTGCAAAGGTCAAATCAAGAACTTAGCTAATAGAGTATTTACAAAAGCACTGCAGCCCACTGCAAAGTTTTACATTTTAAGATCAATAAGCACTGAAGAAAATTTTAATCCTCCCACAGCAACAATTAATTACCTAATCTCATTCTCTCTCCCTCTCACACGCAAAAGCAGCCCGTGTTTATTCAGTGTATCCCAAGAACACAAGTATTCTTGTATAGAAAGAGTTATCAAGCCTTTCACAAACTGGCAGGACTTTTCTTAAGTGCTACAATCAGCCCAAAATAAAGATTACTTGTAAATACTTTCTTTAAATGTTCATGTCTACAAGCTGTTGGAATTGCCATAATAAAAATACTACTAACACATCAGAAGACAGAACTAATGATACCTTCTATTATTTTGTACACCTGAAGAAAAGCATTCCAACCACACATAGTTATTCCCTAATTCAGTATTTGGTGATATTTATCCCAAGCATTGCAACATTACTGCTTTAAACGACCATGACATTAAATCAGAAGTACTTTATTTAGGCCTAAAGCTGATTGTTTAATTGCTTCTATATGAGCACCGTACTCTGAAAAGCAACATGCAAAGCAAGAGTTTTCTGAAGACAGGTGCTTCTGAGTGTTTTTTAATACTGTTAGAATCACCAGAAGAGATCTGCTGAGAGGCACATGTCACCAACACTAACCCTCAGTTAAAGAAAAGCTCTGACTCAAGGCCTCCTCAGTAGTTTCACACTTGTCTGTTCTTTTCTTTTTAGAGAAATGAGAACAAGCACCACATCTGATTACTTCTTCCTCCAAATTAAAATAACTTTTTCAGAAATTAACTTGCATACCACTTGAGAAAAAAGTACAGCATTTTTTTTTATCCCTCTACCAAAAATAAAGATCCTCCCATTTGAGCGCAATAATAAGAAATATACTTTAAAAGGAAATCAGAGAAGCTTTACAGCTGTCCTTTCAATCCCACTTTAATTGAAACAGGTGGGATTTTTCTCTTCTCCAGCATTTGTCTCTTCTTTACCCAGACAGTATCTCTTACATGCTCTTGTCCAATGCAAAACCTGGCAGGTAAAGCATCAATGTTATATTGACTTGCTTCCCAAAACACTTGTGACTGGAAGTGAAGTTTTTTTGGTTTTGCCTTTTTAAACTATGAAGCTAAAAGCCTGCTATTTCACTAGTACAGAATCACAGATTAAATATGTTAAAGGAAGAATTGCAAATAATTTAAAATTCCACTTTAAAAAAGTTTCCACGTTTCAACCGGAAGAGAAGAATATTAGAAGCAAGCACAGAATTATATTGCTTTCACAGGAGATGTACTTCCAATTCTCCTAGATGGAAACCACCAGCTTTTGTCTATGCAGGTGTCAGCTTGAGAACACTGTTAAGACTCTAGACCTCAGTATGAAGCCATTTACTTACCTTTGCCAGGTTAGATCCTCCTCCAGAAAGATGTTGCGGCTGGCTTTACGGCTCCCAACTGGTGTGCGTGGCTCACCAGGATCCAGCACTGATACAGAACATGCAGAATCTGACAGAGCATTTAAGTCTTCTCCAATGGAGTTACTGTCCGTGGAGTGTGCATAGCTTAAGGCTATTTTGCGGCAGTAAGTGCAGGCTCGGAGATCCCCTAAGGAAAGGGGAACCAGAGAGTGTAAATAAACAGGAACAAATAGTAGTCTGTTCCTACAGGATCAGAGGTGTGTAGCAGTGGAAAAAGAAGGATTTCCTGTTTCAAAACCTCTTTGCATGTTTTAACTCTAGTTCTCATATTCTCTTAAAGAGCAAAACCCCAGATAATTCAGGGAATTTCTCCAAGTCAAGTGATGCATAACACATGGTCGGTAAGAGAGAGGCGGGCTGCAGGGGAAGAGAGACAGCACATGTGCACACTGAAATCATGATACAACAACAGCAAGTCAGATATGACATACCAGCTGATGCCTGGAAATCATTACCTCCATCAGGAGTTATCTAGAGTTTGGTAATTGGTATTGGAAAGAGTTGCCCCTCACCCTTAATTAGAACATGTGGCTCATTACATTTTAAAACTACCATTACTAAGATCAGCTTTTACTTGAGCACCACTTTGTGGTGAACATCATTGTTAAATAGTTGCCATATTTTGTTATCATGGATGTAGTGTAGGTAAAAATAAGCAGGCATGGCATAACACACCACTGTGCGTGAAGCAAATGGCAGAATTAGGTCCTGTGATTCTTTATTGCTTATTTTTAAGTCCACTAGAGACCTGCACAGCATTCTCTAGCAGATGCCAGAATATAAAATGCAGTAGTCCAAACAGAGCTGAGCACACAGAGAATGTTCTGCTTCTCAACAGATAAACCCTACCTGTGTAGCCCATGAATTTTCCAGGGATTTCCTGATTGCAGCATCGACTACAGAAGATCTGCCCACAGAGTCGACAGTGGTGCCTCCGCCGGAAGGTAGTGAATTTCTCACTGCAGTCATAGCATTCTTTGCACTGGCTGTCAGGCATCCAGTACTGCTTCAAGTCACTGTCCTACAAGGGAAGGCAGCAGAGAAAAACTTTTCATTTTTTGTTTTGTAAATAAAAAAAAAAAGTTTAGATTCATGATTGTTTTGTAGACTGTGTGCATGAAAAGAACAATTTCATGTATTCATATATCTGTGTGTGTGTGTGTGTGCGCGCACATTCTTGCGTATAAGCACCCACATGCACAGAAAGGATTTTTGTGGTTTTATAGGGAGCCAGAAGGCTGAGAGAGTTCTTAAATATGCAAATAAATCTAGTAAGCCTTTGTATTCTTGATCCAAGGTGGAAAGAGAGCAGATAAAAGCTACCATGAGCTGTAGATAAAGGTCAAGAAACAAACATATGAAGCACTGATTGCTCTTCTCTCCTTTTCCCCTAGCACATGACAGGCCCTCAACTCACACAGCTTAAAAAACAACAAAACAAAAAAACAGCAAAACCCACACATTACTGAAACTTGTTATCCAGGGGTAAATCAAGTTATCGGGGATTATCAATGCACAAAGATCATTTCAACAGCTAATACTGGGATGTACTTTGAAACAATTATAGATAAATGGTTTGTTGTATGATCAAATTCTTCAAAACCTCAGTAAACAGTCGTAATATAATTCTGGGACACAGGATTTTATTTCAAAACTCCAGGTTAACTGCTATGTGAAGACAACTGTGGAATACACATTCAGCAGATAGCAACTTATACTGATTTACAGCACAGGTGCTGACACAGAAATTTCTCTATTATTTTTAAGACCTGAAAACAAGGAGTTAAGACTTCCATTTGGTGGTGTAGCTATAAACAAAGCAAGACAAATCTCTTAATTATGATTCTGAGCACACCAGCTACAATTACCAGGGATGGAGACAACTGCTAATGGTCACATGACAGCTCTGACTGCAAAACACTCTCTGCTAGAGTTCAGTTCTGGCAATACGCCTTTGCAGAGGGACTGAATACTTTTGGTTTTTCTTAGGAAAAGAAAGTTCTGCAAGAATTTTCTCAGAACAACCCAAGAAGAGAGTAACAACAGAAAAGAAAAGATGATCCATACTCTTGATTTTCACATAACCCAAAAAGTATATCCTGAATTGGGGTTTATTTTTGCATGTTGACAAAGGAAGCTTCACGTAGCTGCTACACCAGTTTTGAGACCAAACCAGCTATGATCAACAAGACAACTTCAGGCTGCCCCCACCTAAGGAAACTCGCATAAAAAGAGCTCCAAGACTGCTCAAGGCAGTCTGATCAAGCAGGGAAAGATGCAGTGAAGAGATCTGCCAAGGAACTCCTACAAAACTGCAAGGGATGCTGATTAACAGTTTTTGCTGCAGCTTTGCTTGATAACCAGGTCTTGGTTCTGCCACACAGAAAGTGGCTGTTCCAAGCAGCAGTGCCTCTGCCCACCACCTCCCACATTCCCTCTGCCCTACTTGCACGACTGGGTGTTCAGAAATCCAGCCACTGCTAGTGACACCTTCCAGTTCTCTGCCTTCCTCAAACCAGAGCCAACACTCATGACAAAAATAGCCTACAAGGAAGGGCTCAGAACAGAAGTCTGAGGTTGAGGTTAGCAGTAGAGGTTGAATAGAGCAGCACATTCCAGAATCTGACACATGCTCACATGCTTTCTACAACAGTAAAGTGGTCTCCTGTAGATACAGGTCAAGCCCACAGTAGGAAGAAACTGGAGTGACTCGAGCCAGACATGGCTGCAGTCAAGGGCAGTGATGCATTACCATTTGTACAGAAGTCAGCATGTTGACAACATACTGCTTTCAGAGAAAGAACTAGACATATTCATTTACTGCTGCATCCTGTCTGTTTGAGCACATCCCCTGTAGCTTCAAAGATGTCTGAAAATCACCAGGGCCTTCAAACACTGAAATATTGGTAGGGGTCACACTCAATGCCCTGCTTACTTCAGTGAAAGGCTTTTGTTTCACCCTTAAAAATATCACCCGTTCTACCAAAGTTACTCTTACAAGCAGAACAGCACTGAAAGATAAGTGTGTTTTCTCAAAGTCTACCTGTAAAAGCCCCCAAGCCAAAGCCTTTTTCATCTTCATTCAGTTTAATTAAGCATACTTTTGCCTGTTCATGTCTTGCTCCCAGACACAGCTATTTATATCACCACTTATAAATAGTTGTGGCTTCTTTTCTCAACTAGATCCTCCTCTTAAAGGTATGGTCCAACTCAGAGGGATGTGAAACCAGCAAGTCAGTAGAAACGGCTAGACCCTTACCCAGCTCAATCAAAACTAACAGGACAAGCCTTTTAAGGAAATATCACAGACCAATCATTACCACAGTAAATAGCAGATATAATTAATTCCCAGAATTCTCATTACTGTCTATGAGAGCCAATGTGTTTTACCTGCCCACAGTTAGTCTTCAAGGGAGAAAACCCATCAAGTGATACTAGATTAGGTAATACAGAAGTGGGAAGGAATTTAAAGTGAGAGTATATGGTCCAAGTTGAAGAAGCTAAGAAACTGCAAGGTTTCATCCCCACATGACAGATGTTTGACATGTCAAGAGTCAGCATGAACTTGAATGGTTTCCCCTGCACTCACACAACGATTTTTGAGTTTATTCACTCAACCTTCAATCATCTGAAAAAAAATCCCTGTGATGTATCTGAAAATAAAGCTCAGAGAAGCCCAGTAAACAGTTCAGTTTCTAGATAGTTTGGCCTCAAAGTACCTGGCTCTTCCCCTCCATGATTTCTTTGAGGCGCTTTAAAACGGTGCTGAGGCTTCTTAACTGAACTGCTGTTCGAGGATCATGACCTCCAAGAGGTGGTTCTACTTTCCTTCGATTGTCTGGAAGGCAAGGGAGAGTAGCATTCATTTCTTCCACAATACATCAAACATGCACATCACAACACAAAACCGCAACAGAAGGAGAAATATTTACATATGTATGCACTTCACAAAGTTACAGTGTCTATCACTTCGTGCCCTTGCACTCTTCTCCCCAAAAAGGAGCTTCTGATGCAGACAGCTTGCTTTGACTGACATTTTAAATACTGTCCTCTGTGTTTCCAGAAGCCGATTTAAGTTCTCTGACAATGAAAAAATCCTTTAAAGAAGTGAGGTCATTTTCAACCTACTATATGAACCTTGTATGTTTCTTTTAGAAAGCAGCGAGGTCTCACTTGAGAATGCCCTCTAGGATATTAATACTTACAAAATAATTGCAACAATATTCCTATTCATTCTAGGCCTAGTAGAAGTCAATGCCTTAACCTGAATTTATGTATAAATTGCTACAGCAAGTCTCAGGACTCAATTGCTCAGATTCTATTAAAAACAGTAAGTCAGAATAAAATGCATCCATAAGTTCACATTTTTGAGGTTGTTGTATTTCGTTTTGTTATTTACCAAGAAAAAAACCACGCAGTTGAGAGAACTTGCACAGTCATTCTTGATGAACTATAGCAACAAGACTCCCAAATAAAAAGGTAACACAGTTAATTTCTTTCCTATAAAATGCTATAAAAGCATTTCTGTACAAGTTGCAAATAGGATCCTTCTCTCCAGAAGGATCTGCAAACACAGTGCTGTATTTACCTGAACATTTAAACATTTTCAGAGGCACTTTTCTACACCAAAAGCTTTTCTGAACAGTTTAAATGCTTTCTTACCGGCTTCGCTGCTCTCCATCTGACTAGCATTTTATTTGGATTCCCTCTAGTACAGGAAGGGCAGACATGGCTGCTTTCTGTTTACTGCTTTAGATATCACTGATGTCAGCAGGAACGCTGACAGCGCTGGCAGAGGCACGTTAACCGTTGCCGTGCAGTAACAGCTAGGCTATTCCTTTGTGTGCGGGAGATCAAAACTCTTCCGAGTCATGCGATTAAAACTGTGGGATTCCGTGCCTCCTCTTCAGGTTCTTAGTAGGTATTTTTAGCTAATCGGCCCTCATAGAGCTGTTTAATGACCTATGTGCAACAAAGAATCCGCAATAGGAGATGACTTTAAAGAGATTCTAGAATGCTTAAACCCAGTTCTGTGGCTAGCCACTTGGAAATTATTGTTTTTAAAAAAAAAAAATCAAACAAATATACTTCTGGACAACACCAAGTTGGATATTTTAGGGTAATTGAAGGGACATTAATATTTCAATAAAACAGTGATAATACCATAGAAAACTTTGGCTCTTCCTGACTTCTATCACAAGATCTATTCTGCTTTTACTTCTTGGGCTTTCCTGCTGTAACTTTTGAGCTCAAGAGTATCTTCCTTCCAGGAATGTTGCTTCTAATTAAAAAAATTATTATCAGGCCTCTTGTCTAACTAGCTACAAATCTTGTCGGCTAATCCCTGTTATACTAGGGAAACTGATCAATTCTCAGATTAAAATTGGCTCTTTTCCTTTGTAGTCATGTGACTTCTTCCTTTCTAGGAAAAACACTGTATAGCAACAATGTAAAAAGTTATCATTCCTACAACATAGGACACATTGCCTAAACTACCACATTTGAAAGGATGTATCAATCTTAGCTTAACTCTTACTCCTCATCAAAATGCCATTACTTTAAATACCACAGCCTTTTTTTCAGTTAATGCACACACAATTTACATTTTAACTCTATTTCTTTATTTCAGCATTAAATCTGCAAAATTAACATTCCTTTCCACAAACACAGAACTCTTAAGTTTCTTGCTTCTGCTTTTCCCGCATCATCATCCAAACTGCCATCAGTTGCACTTCTGAAGAGACTTCGTATCTTCTTTTGATTTGAGCCCAAGAGGGTTAATCACACTAACACATTTAAGTAGTAGTAAGCCTTTTTATTTCTTCTGAAGCAGTAAACTCTGTACACGTTAGTTAAAAACAAACCAACCAAAAAAACAAGCAAAAAAACCCACAACCCCAGAAAAACACCACCCCCCAAAAAAACCCCCAAAAACCCACAGCCACAATTAAAGTGTCACACAATAACTTCCTTTTTTAAAATAAAACATCATTTAAGTATTATTTAATCTGTTATGACAACCAGATCAGCTTCCCAAATTTGTGTTTGTCATTGTCCAACCAGCACAAAAACAAAGTGAAGACAGCATCCCCATGGTTTTGACAAAGTTCTTATACTTCCCTCAGTCCACATTCTACCATATCTTCATGCATTTACTCTTCTTCCCTAGCCCAACACTCATAAAAGACAGTCACTTTTCACTTGATACCATTTTGCATTTAACAAAAGGCAGCTCCATTTCAGCCCTTCAATGTAACACACCAACACGAGTGTGGAACACATCTCTTCAGGACTATCACTTTATGCAACAACTGTGTTATTCCTGATCAATTCCCTTCCCCATCTGCATATTCACTGAATAAAACCTCAATACACCAAAGGAACCCTGTTTAGATTTTCAATTTGACTTATTTCCAACCTATTTATCCTTCTTAATCTAAAAATTAACTCCTAAAGCTAAAAAAAAAAAAAAAAGCCTCATGTTTCAACCCTATGTATTCATAGCTGCTGATCCTTTGCAAAATCTATACATCCTTTTAAATACTGTATGTTTTTCTCCTCTTTTTCCTACTCTTCCTGTCTGAATTGTTATCCCCAGGAAAGAAGCCACAATACTATTCCAGCCACGATTACCTACTCGGTACGCTTTCTGAGTTCAGGCTACAGAAAGATTTAGTCAGTAAGTCATGCAGCTATTCTGCATCCTCAGTTACTGAGTCACTGAAATATATTTTTCTGGAGTTACTTTCATGACCCTATGTATTCTAGCATTCATTTTACAGTGAATGACAAGTGAAAACACTAGAACTACCTTGTTGTAACTTAACTGCTACTTCCAGTTTTCAGGAAGAGTGCTGACACAAGAGGTACAACAGAGATGTTCACAGTTTCAATAAATAAATACCCCCACCAGGAATACCACAGTTTTGCTAGTACAAATCAGCATTAATTGCTTTCTAGTTATTCACTGCCAAAGCATAAAATTTCATATTCAAGTTCATGCTCAAAGCTTAAATATCACATCTTCCTGAAATCACTGCCATGCAAAGTTCAGACATGAAAAGTATGAAAGCTATCCTTACTTAATTTTACAACATGCATTTTCATTTTCCAAAACTTTTCAATAGAAAAGATGCTCTGGTAATAAGTCATATTCTTTATGATTCTCATAATCACCACATGCTTTCCTCAGGCCTCATGTGATTATTAGGCTTTCCTTACTCCTACTAAGCTCCTCAGCCATTCCATATTACTGCCAGTCTGCTACAATTGTTTAGCATTAACAGTGTTATCCTGAATGACAGGATAACAAGCTAGAAGTGGTTTTACTACCAATGCTTCCTTTCCAATTGGTCAGCACATCTAGTTCTCCTTAAACTGGAATTGCAAGCTGTGACATTATCTCAGTACAAGACTTTGGTTCAACACAGCACCCTGAAAGTACTCAGCTGAAACACACACAGACCATGTCTGAGTTTTGGAGAAAGAAGATGCAAATCTTTTTCCCCTTTGCAACTACAGGTAAATGACCAGAAAATAAACTTCCCTGAAACCTCCTCACCAATCCAGTGCACTTTAACTTGCATTACATGAGTTTGTTTGTTATTGCACTGAGATTATTTGAGTGAAGATAATCAATAGCAAGTCAGACCACTCAGAGCCCAATATCACAGAAATTTCTTTAAAAAGCCAGCAGTTCCTGTTTGGTGTAACTTCACTTCTTCCCAGGCTGAGTAATATTTACTGTGAGGGTGGTGAGACACTGGAACAAGTTGCCCAGAGAAATTGTGGAAGCCTCATCCCTGGAAGTGTTCAAGACCAGGCTGGATGGGGCTTTGAACAACCTGCTCTAGTAGGAGCTGTCCTGGCCCAGGGCAGGGGGGTTGGAACTCAATGATCTTTAAGGTCCCTTCCAACTATAACCATTCTACGGTCATCAACCATTAGTATTTCTAAGTGTACTTTCATCCAAGCCCAGGGACATGAATGGAGGTCCAAAAAGGAGTTGGAACAATGCAGCACCAGTTCCCCCCACACACCTTAGACTAAACCTCATCTCTCTGGCTGCCTACTCCAGTGGAAGTCAAACAGCAAGAGTATTTCTGCCTTCTGAGTACCAACAACCTACCACACCTAAAGGTTTTCAACCTGTCATCCCCAGGTGATTTCCAAGTGATTTACAAGACATAACTACGAATGAAGTAAAGTGGCAAATCAGCCAAGAGCACACTGCTGTACTTGGGACATTTGAGAAAAAGCTTTAAAAAAACAAACAAAAAAATCCAACCCTTAAGTGGTTTGCTGTGACAGGTACAACTGAATAGCACAACTGTGCTACAGGGCAAAGAGGAAGATGATGGGCATCTTCAACTAAGATATCATGCAAAAGACTTAAGAGATGAGAACACTAGTTATCTGTGTTGGACTTTTGCCTGGTTACCAAGACTACACGTATTTCTATAAATCACATTCACATTAACAACATTTAAGATCCGATCTATTTGCACTACCTACTGTACTTTTGGACACAGTCTTGCACAGGATTTTTACCCAGCTTACTAGTTTAGTCAAAGCTTTCACAGCCAACAGTAACCAGGCAGTTCTCAAGAGGAACCCATGCAATCTACTTACCAGATCCCTCAGATCTTCATAAAGCCATTACACAGTTGCACCACTGAAATCCCATTCAATTCCCATCTCAGCTAGAAGAGGTTCAGTATGGCATCTGGCAACACTTCCAAGGTTAGGAATAAAAAAGAGCTAGACAAGAGTTTCTATTCAATTCTCCTGAGAACAGCTACAAGCAAAAACCTGGATTTGTGACTCCAAGACACAAACATCAACCCCATTCAGACTGAGCTCTGAAGTTAGTTAGCATGTGACTGTTAAGAAACTGAAGTCTCTCAAGACAAAGCAGAAGTTTTGAAGATCAAGGTTCAAGTGACTAAGTCACTGGCTGTGTTTTGGCAGCCTCTTCTGTTCCAGACTGTTTTGTAACTGAAGCGCAGAGCCCCAACAACAGTGTCTTGCTGGATCACTAACAAAGGTGGAGGGAACGTACTTCTGAGGTTAAAGTGTGACCTCGCCAACAGAAGCGGTGTGGCCTGATACCAAATTCTGCTATTAAGCTAGTTAGTCAACGAACCTTTGTTCACCTCCTTCCACTTCACTCTAAAGCATCCCAGACTGGTTACAACATTCAAAAAGCTGAATACAACATAAAAAAAAGCTGAAGTTACCCAGAGCTGTAGAAGGTCTTCTTTGCAGCTCACCAGTCAGCTGTTTTTTGTAAGGAACCGGTGACCTTAGTGACTGAGTCCTGGTGGGATGCTGAGGACTGGACCAGGCACCACTCAGTGCTTGTGGATCACTCTGTCCTGCCTCTGCTCTTTCTGCTGGAGATGAAAGCCTGGCATCATCTAGAGTCGAGAGGAAGCAAGAAAACAAACAACCCCCCCAACTGTTCAGCCATGATAAAGAAAAACAGCAGTGCACGCAAAACTAAGGGTAAAAAACCTGTTAAAAATAGCTCATTTGGATTATAATTATACATAAACAAATACACGAATTTTTTGTCTGAAAAGTACCATACAAAAACATGGAAACACGTCCGTATGTAGAACCTGTCTGTCAAGGCTCAGGCCATTTCATAACTATCCCTAATGTGAAAAGTGTCTAAATAAACAAACCAACAAGCATGAGTAACTCTTGCTATATGGAATAGCTACACTTGATTATCAGCTTCTGTCCTGAAAGAGTTTTTCAGTTATGTCAGAAGCCAGCACTGAAGCCACATTAAAGTTAGCACAGCATTTAATAAATCACCCTTTTCCATCAGAGGATCAAGTATAGAGAGGTTCCCAATGATTCCAGTAACATGCCCATTTTATGTGCTGTTTCAAGGTTGTTTTCCCATTCTTTCAACACAATATTTTGCTGACTCCAGCTACATTTGTCAAACAAGTCAAGCTGACATTGACCACATTTTATGCTACTTTCAATAAATTAATAATGACAGGTGATATTCTACTATGCAAAATAATAGCAAACTAAGTAATAATTGTTCATTGGTCTGAACAGATCCGTTTGTTTATGCAAAAAGCAAAAGCCCAAACATGGCAGAATTATGCTTAACAGAGCTGGATAAGGAACAGACAAAACAAAAGCAGCTGACCAGCTTGCCACCTCCAGCAAGGAGATACACAGTTTTTGTACAAAACCAAGGTGCATTCATTCACCACTCTTTGCAGTATATTTCTTTGAAACAAGAGAGGGAGAAAAACCTCACATAGTTCCTTAAGAGCTTGCCTACTGAGAATGTATTTCACAATACACGTAGCACAAAGGCCAAAATCAAGTAGTACTTTTTAATATACACAGCTTTCACAACACTTGAGACCTCTTGATGGGCAACACCTAAGCCACGCAAATTAAGGGTGGACTTTCTGTAAATACCCTGCCTTATTGCAGCTCAGCCATCAGCCAACTGAAGGTACAAAATGCACAGGAAGGTAAGGGGTGAAGGCAGTCTGAAGTAAGAACATGTACTGGAAGGATGGGTACACATTTTGTTCATACAGGCTGGCAAAGTGTTACTCCTGCTTTTAACCCCAAAAACTTCATAAGGCAAAGGAACCCCCAGATGCCCTGCTAAGAAACTACACAATACTATTTGCTAACCGGCTTGTCTCTGACCTTCATGACAGATTTCTAGCTGCAAGATGGTTATCTTCTCCCACAGAAAAGCTCTGCTCCGTCACCCAAAAGCAAGATTCAACATCCCTCACAAAAGAATTGACTCACCATCCATTTGTCCAGCTATCTGACATTATGCTTTTATATTTGGAGGCGTTTTTACAAGTTTATGTGGCAGCAGAGGGCATCAATTAAACAGACAGCACACATAATCAACACACACGTTCCTCCAAGCACCTACCTTTGCTGAAACGGAAGAGATTTACAAAAGAGCTGTAGGCGGATTTAAAAGGAGGCTCATCCTGGTCAGGAGTTAGGGGTTTGAAGTGAGTGAGATGAGACGGACTACTAGGAGAATGAGGTAGTTCACTGGTAGAGTCCAGTGTCGGAGACCTTTTGTCATCTGCGGCCATTTCACGTGCCCTGGAAAGAGTTCAGCATCATGCATTATACACAGGGTGGTGAAACAGAACATCTTCAATCAACTGAGGAGACAATGTCTCGTTAGATGCTAAAGGGGGAACATTTACCCTATCCACCACAAGACATCTGATATTAGCACAGCTCAAGAGTGTCAGAGTTAGGAGCCCATGTCACCTGCCTACTCATTGGCAAGAGATCAGCATCTTTCTGCAGATGAATTGCTCTGCAATTCAGAGCTCCCAGTTAAACAACCAGAGCAATCAAAGTAAGCAAACAGGCACTACACTGCCTGACTACACACTCCAGTTGCTGTTTTATGGGAACTTGAAGTTTTCAAATGGAGACTCCACACGCATATCACAAAGAAGTTTTAACCTCAGCTCAAGAGTAGAGCTGTCAGTGTTGTAACTTCTGCAGCCCTTGTAACAAGGAAACTGAAGACAAGCACACCCGAGCAAGCACAAGACTTACTCGTTTTTTGGACAGGTTAACTTTAGAATGAGAAACAGAATGAACTGCAAACAAAAGCAAAACTGAAAGGTTAATCTTGGTGACACACTGCTTCCTTCCCCTTTGGGCTACAATACAGGACCTTGTGGAAGTTACAAGGTCTCAAACACTGGTTTATTTGTTGTCATATGTAATACTTCCAAATTTCCTTGTTTTCAAAAGTAGCTACATAAGGAAAAATAAACAAACAAAAAACCCCGCATTCTACATTAGGGGAAGCCATACTCCTTAAGCCTACCTGCTGTGTAGCCAACTCTTCATACAGCCAAGAGTCATGCTCCCCCACAGCCCAAATTCTTTAACCTCAATACACACCTGATGTCTTCCACTCCACCTCACTAAGCCTGCACTCCTAGCCTGTTAGGCTACCTCCATTTTTGTTTAAGCAAGATCTAGCAAAACATTTGACAGAGCAGGAACATGGGGAGTTGACAGAACCTACAAGTTACAGCAGACTTTCACCCGTGTCAAGGATCAAAACCCTGTATGAGTCTACCTCCTGCTTAGCAGCTGATACATGCTCCTCTATGAAATACCAGTTTCCACAACTGCTCCTTAGAATCTATAGGCATGTTTTGCTAACTAGAACATTTTCTTCTAAGAAGCCACACTAAAAATCCATGCAGTCCAGAAAAAAGCCATGTGGTTGGCAAGTGACTGGAAGTGCTAACAAGCTGCTTGCAGCTCATGTGGCAAGGTTTGACCACTCCTACAACAAATGCACAAAAAATAGTATCTGCGAGTGAATCATATGACTTCTCAGTGGACTTTTGCTTGTTGTTCTCTACAGTAAGCACCTTTAGCTCAGAGTATCTCCTGATATTCACATATCCTTAAGAAAGAAAGCAAAGAGACATCATTCACAAAGTTTCAAGAGAAACTTTACCAGGTTCTTTACATGAGGTTGCATCCTTAGTCTGGAATGCTTCTGCATCCCCTTCCCCTGTAAGTAATAGCATTTTTTGCTGTTGTGCATTTCAGTGGTATTATTCCAACAAATGATCTGAACATTCTTAAACATCAGAATTCATGGAAAATGCCTTCAAGAAGATACCTTCAGGTAAATTTGGAATTGTTTCTTTGATACTTAAGGCTAATTATAACTTGCTTTTTAAATGTTGGGTGCATGACAGGCCTGTGCTCCCACACACACTACCGCATTAAAAATGCTGTTAGAAAGTCAACTAGAAGTTTCGCAGGAAGCTATGTTCATTTCTCAGCAACTGGCTATAGCCCAGCAAGACAAAAAAACCCAAGGAAGTCTTTGAACTTGCATACCTCATATAGGTGATTCTGAAGAAATAAACTTTAGCTTCAAGGGAAAAACAAACAAGGGAAAAACACAGTAATTGCTTCTGTGACAGCAGTAATAGCTTAATTAAAACAGACTGAAGAGATGAGCACTCTACTTAGCATTACCTCCAGAAATGCCTATGCTGCACAACACACTTGCCGTGGACTGTGACACCCTTTCTTGAAGTGCTGTAGTTCTCCCACTAAAAGGGAAATGCTCTCTCCCCCATCCAAGAAACAGGGAAATAGTCACTTAGTTGTGTATTGAGGGAAATCAGAAAGCAAAGGGTGCTCAGTGAACGTACACATAACCAAACTACACCCTCCTCAGGATCCTTACCTAACAGCCACAGGGAATGTATCTAGAGTCACTTTAGGCTGCAACGTCTTCAGCAATTACCAACTCACCACCGACAAAACACAGAGTGCAAGTACGGGTGTGAACCTCCATACGTGTTCAGCGGCTGCACATGCAACGACACTATGACACCCCGCACCCCACAAAAGATCCCAAACCGCTCACTGACATTAAAACGGATGGTACTCGCAGGCACCAAGCTAACACACACCCTGTGTAAAACCTGAGCAGTCATAATTTAAACATAACTGCTCGACACACACACTTCACTTTGCAAGTTCTGCACCGGAGCCGGGCGGGCCGCTTTGCTTTCCCTTCTGCCAAGGGGACACCCCTATCACCTTCCTTCGCCAGAGAACCGCACCCGCCGGGGATGGCGGACCCGGAAGATCACCTGCGAGGGGACAGGAACGAAGCAAAGGAAAGCTGCTCACAGGGAGCGGCCACACAGCGACCCCCAGCCTAGCCTAGGAGCGCCGCCAACAGCCGCTACCCGGGACCAGGCCAGACCCCACAGGGAGGACCCACACACCCCAGGGAGCCCCAACGTCGGGCCCAGGCGGGATCGTTCGCTCGTTCCCAGAGGAGCTGCCCTCACCTGCTCCCCGCGGCTGGCAGTGGTGACGCGGGGTGCCGGAACGCAGGCCCAGGCCGGCACCGCCTCTTTTCACTCCCCCCGCCCGCACCGGCCAGGCCTCGCACCGGCCCTCCCCTAGCAACCCGCCGCGCCGCCGCCAGCCCTGCCCAATCGCCCGCCGATGGCGGCGCTCCTCGCCGAGGCATCGCCAATCGAGGCTCTACACTCATCCACCCGCCGGCGAGGCCTGTGGGGCTGTGTCCTTCGCCCCGCCCGACTCGTCACTGCGCTCCGCCTCCGCGCTGGTGGCAGGTTGTTCCCGGGCTGCGGGAGACGCCGCCAGCCTGGCAGCAGAGAGAACCGGGCAGGCAGATGTGCATCCCTGGGGTTCCTCCCCGGTTCCCACTCCCCACCTCGGGGAAGCTCCGCTTCTCGGGCGGCAGTAGTTCCGACATGGCCGCTTCGGCACCAGCCAATGTGTCCGTGCCCGCCCGTGTGTCCGCGTATATCCCCTAGGCTGCGCTGCGGAGCGGTTCCGCCGGCACCCTGCGGCCAGGGGCAGGCCAACACAGTCGGCCCAAGGCTCGCTCAAGCAACCCGAGCACACTCGAGCCCCCTCAGCGCCCAGGCCTTCGTGCCGGCCAGCGCCATCGGCTTCCCTGTGGCGGCGCAGGCCACTTACTGCGGCTGTCTCAGGAGAGCGCGGAAAGGGCCCAGCCCAGCGGGCCGGCCACCGCGCTGCCAGCTGCTTGGCCTGGCGGAACGGCCGCGGCGCGGTACGTGCTGCCGTGGCCTCCTCACAAGGAGGCATCGGCGCGCAAAACACGGGGAGACCCGGCGAGGCGAACACTACCACGGGCGGCCCGGAGAACTCCTTGGGCCAGGGTTGAGCAACCGCTCTCCCCAGCGGCCTGCCACCGCCCCGCCGCCGGGAGGAGGGGCTGTGCTGGCCGGGCGGGGCCGGGTGGTGGCGGAGGCGCGGTCCTATAAAAGGCCCCGCGTACGGCCACGACCCGTTTCGCCGTGAGAACTGAACCAGCGCAATCCGAAGGTAACGGGGCTTGGTGCCCCAGGGCCTGGTGGCTGGGCCGGGGCCGGGGCCGTACCGCAGTGCAATACGGAGGGCTGCGCCCTTTGTCCTTCCCTTCCCCGGCGCAGTGTCCCCCGCCCTGCAGAGAGGCCCTGAGAGGGTGGCTTTGTGTTTTAAGTGGTTTGGGTTTTTTTGTTTGCTTTCTGATGGTTCGGAGTGGGTGCTCTGCTGCCCGCCTGGCACCCCTTCCCACCGCAGGTATAGCTGAAGACGCCCCGGGGATGTTTGCAGCCCGTACTTGGCTTCCCCGGCCTGGGGCTGGGCTTTCTCCCCTTGCAATTCATGTGTCTCTTAATAGTCGGTAGTGTCATCTTATGCCAGTTACGTTTAGGGCCCCTCGGTATTTTGGGGCAGCCCTGCGGGGCTGGGGGAGTGCCCCGGTGACTGCCGTGCTGACCCGGCCCGGCAGCGCCTGGCTCAGGAGGTGCTGGTGTCTGGATTTCAGCCTCCCTTGTGGCACCGGCTGCAGCCCACGGCCTGGTCGGCAAATCCTACCTGTGCCGGAGGAGCTGGGCTGCCCGTATCACCTCATCAGGGGCGGGCGTGAATGGAGGGCAGTGCAGCCGAAAAACAAGCACAGGCAAGATCTCGCTTAGAGACAACGATCTGCACTGCTCAGCCCGGGAGCCTACCTGATCTCAAGGGATCTTCTGTAAATCTAAATTAAGGAGCTGTTGCAATAGTTAATTATTGACTGTAGGCCCCAAGTCCTTCCTGAAGACCAAGTAGTATTTGGAAATTCACAATGTTTCTTCTAAGCTGTCTTGGCTAAATGCCTGGGTTAAGTGTATTTAAAGAAGGGTTGCTGTAGAAGAAAGACCTTACTGATTTTGGCAGTTCTGGAAAGCATAATATTGGAGGGAAAGAGTGACAGAAAGAGTTGAACTCCAGGGAATGTGTACTCTCTAGAGGAACCTCTTGACTTGTTGACCAGTACACAGAACTGGGATGCTACTGTGGTCCTGTACCTAGAGAAACTGGGGCCATCAGTGTCTGAGGATTTGAAAAGTACTGGGGCCATGAAGGATGCTATCAGAGTTGTTTAAGATGCTGTTGTTTCCACATATCGGTGGGAATATTTCTTTGTGACACAGCACTGTTATAGGTCTGAAGCCAGCTTTGCAGAACCTTTTGCTGTGACTGACATAGTCTGATTTCTCCTATTTAAGTAGGGACCAAACCACAAAACAAGCGATGGTGGGTGGGTGTCTGTGTACATTCTGGCTTAAATGAATCAGACTGTTTCTCAGTCTGTGCAAGTGCCAAAAGCAAAACTGAAGTCTCCTGGGTAGTAATCCTGTGCCTAGGCTGTGGGAGTGTAACACAGCCCTTATTTGGATAGTCACAATTGAAAATTTGGGCCCAAAATACTTGCATAAATCAATTGAGTTCAGGCAGAGCGTGGTCATGTGAAGCTCAAATTTTCCATGAGGACTAGTGAGTATAATATAAGCCAAGATATTATTTCTTTGAGGTAGGACTGCCTTGGACTAGTTATTTTTTTCAAGTTTATGTGCTTATAGTAAATAGAGTATCAGTAACTCAGACACAAGGGCTTGATATCTCACTGTAGTATCCCAACAGCTGCGTGAAGAACTAGGCTGTCTTGAGAGGAGGAACTTGCCAAGTCATAGCTCTTGCATAATCGGAGCTGAGAACCAAGAAACTGGCTGTTAGAAAGCAGGGCACTGTGTTAGAGCAATTCAGTGGGGTTGGCTTCTGTCATGGAACAAAGTGCATATACAAGGGCAGAGTTCAGGTTTATTTTTTTGAGATTTGTGAACAAATATCTTGGGAAACCTGTGTTCCATGCAGAAAACAAACCTGTCCAATGTTTATTTTAACAGCAGAACTAAAGCTTGCCAGGAGAAAGTACTCTTGATGTGGCCCTTGGATTTCTGTACCTGTTTCCTTCCTTCCTGGGGAAGTAAGCTAATAAAGAAGTTGACAATGTATTAATCTTAATAATGCCAGCAATATGACCTATAATTAAAGTAGTGTCTATTAACCCTTGCTTTTCAGAAAAAGGGAGAGAAACAAGTAACTGGACTAGAACTCATGAAATCAGAAAATGAATAGCTCCCATTTATTTCTGTGCAATTTGAGGGAAGAGTTTGGTTGTGCTTTCAAATTCTCTTATACAACCATAATTAAAGCTCATGCACTTGAACCACACACCCTTAAATCTCAGATATTAACCTTTATTTTTATCCTTGGATAGATTTCCCTAGAAGGTGGGATTTCAAGGAAAATACTAGCTAGCATGAAACTAGGGATAAACTGTGGTTATTTTCAAGACTTTTAGGAGAGATCCTGCATGCTGTGTTAGTAACTCTCTTCTCATCTTGTAAAAATGCAGGTCACATGTATTGGTGATGTGTGTTGGCAGTTTTTAACTTAGGTCGTGTTTTTTGTCCGTTGCAGCTCAAGATGTCTAAAAAAATCCATGGAGGCTCTGTTGTGGAGATGCAAGGAGATGAAATGACACGAGTCATCTGGGAACTGATTAAAGAAAAGCTGATTTTTCCTTATGTAGATCTGGATTTGCACAGGTAATGTGTCTTTATGACACACAGCCACTTTGTACTGTGATTTGCATGTGTCATTAAGCATTGAACATGTTTCACTTAGCACTGTATAGCTCCTTCTGCACTAGTGCAGAGAGTCTAACTAGCCCTTTTTATACCAGTAAAGTCCCCAGCAGCCTCCCCTGGTTAACTTACCTAAGGGCCAACCTCACTAAATACTCTGGAAAACACGGGCTCATGGTGAAGGTATTTCATCAAAGTCTGTCTGCAGCCCCTCTTGGGTTCCTCACAACAGTAAGCAATGAATGCTTAATTGTGAGTTAGGTGGGTTTTTTCTGTATTGAGCCTCTAAGAAGGTCTCTCACAGACATAGTCTGCATTTTTATCTCCTCTGTCTTGGCTTTCCAGCACCTGGGCAGTCTGCATAGCTTCCTGCAGCCTAAACAATCTGAACGTGGGGTTTCAGCCACTCTGACTTGAAGCCTAGCACCTCTGGACTCTGAGCAGGTTTATGGCTTCTTGCCATTTCTATTTGAAGGTCTACCTAAAGGGCAAAAGCATGGTTGTAGCGCACAGACTCTGCCCTGGTGTCTGTAAGCTTGAGCTCTGCTGCTGGCAGTGTGAGCTAACTGTTGCAATTATTCCCCAAGCCTAGGCTGTACTCTGACACTCCCTTCTGGAAAAAAGCAAATACTGGCAGCTGGTATGGCAAAAGGGACATGCTGTCTACAGCACCTGGTCAAGCAGAACAAATAATCTCTTCCCTTTCTAGCTTCTGAGCTATAATTATTAGGGATGTATCCAACTGCATTGCTCCTAGACATGTGGACAGAGGTCTTCAGTGATATCTGCTATTATTAAACCCACAAGTCTGACCTCTTCCCCTGCTCCTGGAGTCATTTGTATGCCACCTACATCAGGCTTTCTGCTTGCTGGTGTTGAGAACTAAGCAAACAGGAACCTAGCAGCATAATACATGCACACAGTCTGGAGAACATCTCTTTTCATTGAGGGGTGGGAGGAGGGAAAGCGGACCCCTGGCTGAGGCAGTACAATGGCTAGATTCATGCACAGCTGACTATGCTTCAGGGCTGTCCCATGCTGGGCAGCCGTTGTTCTCCAAAACCTATTAAAACAACAAGTGTGGGAAATGTGTTTCCTCTATGTGTTTGTGGGGAATGTTGGCAGTTTTGCTGCCAAAACAGGATTGTGAGTCCATTTTCAAAGGACTCTTTGATTTGAAGCCTGGTGTAGTTTCATATGGTCAGTATATGAAGGAAGCCAGAAGCCTCAGCCTAAGAGGTTTGAAATAAAGACACATATTCATCTAGGGATTGTACTACTCCATACCATTAGAATTCCAGGATGAAAGCTTCCATTGCCAAGAAGCTCAGAAGGGAAGGCAGAGGAGATGCTGGCTATGTCCCATGCTGGCAGAGAGCCTCAGCCATAAACTGAAGCTGTCCTTTCTCCAAGCTCTTGCCAGAAGCAGAAGTACCAGTACATGAGCCTCTGCTTTCTTCCATCCCAGCAGCATTTGTACTGGAAGAGGGATAACTTCAGTTAACGGCAGAATGCGGGAACTACACACACAGGCACATATGGGATCTGGTTTCTTTCCTGTTGAGCACAAACAAATGTCTTGGGCAGTTCTGACCATCTTTGTGGGTTTGTTACAGCTATGACTTGGGCATTGAGCATCGTGATGCTACAAATGATAAAGTAACTGTGGAAGCTGCTGAAGCCATAAAGAAATACAATGTTGGCATAAAGTGTGCGACCATCACTCCTGATGAGAAAAGAGTGGAGGAGTTCAAGCTGAAGCAGATGTGGAAGTCTCCTAATGGAACAATTAGAAACATCTTAGGTGGCACTGTCTTCAGGGAGGCTATTATCTGCAAGAACATTCCCCGGCTGGTGTCAGGATGGGTGAAACCCATTGTCATTGGCCGTCATGCTTATGGGGATCAAGTGAGTCTCTTCAGTGATTACCCCTCTTTATCTGAACAGGCTTAGTCCTGACTAGTATAGAGCTACAAAGACTTAGACATCACTGTACTGCTGCTTTGTTCCTTGCACTCTACCTGGGTGTGGGTCCTTGCCAACACTTTGTACAGCATCTGATGGAGTGTGGGAGAGCGTGGTTCATGCCTCTCTTAGACATTGTAACTGAGTAAAGAGCCTTCAGGGGCCTGTGTTTGGCTTAGATAAGTCTGTACCTAAACACAGGGTATGCATCCTCTAAGTTATTTTTCTTCACCTCTGCAGAATGTCTTTAGAAAATATCCTTTAAGCTTCCCACCTTCTTGCTTCTCAGAACAACATTTTAGTGGCAAACATGCTTGCAGCAAAAGTGGATCTGAATTATTTTTATTATATATATTTTTTTTAAGTGAGCGAAGTTGCCTTCTCTGTAGGGTTGTGGTTTTTTCTTTGTCTTTTAAACTGTGATCTGCTGCTTAAACTCACTTGCACAGCACTCTTGCAGAGTTGGCATTCGTACTGGGTACGTTGGCCTGTATTTCCCTACCAAAGCAAGAAAATAGTCTTTATTAGAGCTTTCCTGGTAGAGGTGGTACATGGTCATGGAAAGCCCTGCCAGGGCACTCAGTGTAGTGGTCTTTGGGCAGCACAGAGGACAAGAATCACCCATACTATTCTGCATGGGTAATGATATGTTTTGAAACAGCAAAATACAACAAAAGAAAAGTCCTCTAGAAGAACCAAGTGCTTAAATAGATGGGTAAACCCACCAGCTGAGGGCAAGTGGTAAGATTAGCTGACATAAGGTTAGTGGGAAGGTAAAATAATAAATTTCCAAGAGGAAAAATAACCACAGTGCCCTGACACTAAAAAGAATGGGGTACAACATCCTTAACAGTACTGAATAATGAGAAGGTCAAAATAGTAATAGGAAACAATGGATTAAGGGGGAGGATTGAAACCCTGCCAAAGCATGAGATTAAAGTGAAAGGAATAATGTAAGAACATGTAAAGGACATGTGAGCAAGACACTTCTGTAACTTCAGAACAGCTCAGGGAACTGATGTGCTCAGTAGGAGGGAAACTTCCTGAAAAAGGGTGATGAAGTTTAAGGAAATGTAACCTTAAATAGTACTATTCTGGACAGTTGGGAAGATGAGACACTAAAAACTTGATGTGCGTGTTGGCTCTTTTAAGTCTGTGTAGCTCAGAGGAGCAAAATCTGTACCCATTTATAGAATTCAAAGAACTCTTACTACAGATTGGATAGAAATAATGGCTTGCGTTAAGGTGCTGTATGATTTCCCCCTTAGTCATGAGACCAGTAATTGTATGAAAGGCTTTTTTTGAGGCAGGGAGAGGAGTCTTTCTACTCACAGACCACACAACACTGGATATTTTGGACTTTAAAATTTCAGTGCTTCTGCAAAAATACATACTCTCAGCTGATGGGGCTCTAGAATCTATAAGCTTTTTCTCTTAAAGAGGAAGACCTCTTCTGAAACAGGCAGGCTCTTGACTTCTTGTCTTTCTAACCTCTATTAAAATAATCTGATGACCACAGGGCTGAATAAACAACCTATTCAATGGAGATTTTTGGTACAACTTTATGGTATTCTATGCCCTACCCTCCCAAATGTGAGTTATATGTTATGGTTTGGTCCTCCTGATAGATAAAATCATCATGGCAATCTTTATTTATTTTTTTTTAACAGTACAGAGCAACTGATTTTGTGGTACCTGGGCCTGGAAAAGTAGAGATGACCTATACTCCAGGAGATGGAGGCAAACCAGTCACGTATCTTGTCCATAACTTTGAAAGTAGGTATTTTCTCCAAGTTGGGATTAAAACTGATTTTTTTTTTTGTTTGTGTGTAATTCCACACTGAAGTATCAGTCAGATATGTGTGGTCGTAAAATATGACTTTGAGGTAAAGTAAGGAAGAATGTCTAGGCCTTCTTCATCTGTCTAGAAATTACTGAAAGTTACTTGAAATCTTCCTGGGGTCAAAGAGACATACCAAACACACAGTTGTACTAGATTGGCCACCTGTCATGCTCCTGTTATGATGACTCTGGTAGCAGCATATATGGTTTTTATTCTGATCAGAGGGGAACTTTCTATCTAAACAGGGCTTGACCTAAGGGGAGGTAATATTTGAGAACAATTTGGGTATAATTTTTTTTTCTGGTTTTAGTTTGTCTTACTAGGCTTTGTGTACATTTGTGGTTTGTACTCTTCTTTATTAAGTAATCTTTTTCTCAGTAGAAATGAGAACTGGAACTTATTCTGCAAAGTTGAAAGGAGATTTGACAAGGATGCTCCTGACTAGGTTCTAACTGTTTTAACAGATGCAGTCCCAAAGGTATTAGTGTCCCTACTAGCAATATTGCTGTACTGGTTGTAGACCTGCTAGGTTCAGGCAGAGGAGTCATGATATTGCTGGGCTTTGTTGCATGAAAGCAATTACACACATGATATTAGGACCCAGGGTATTTCTCTATGGGTGGGATTCAGGAAAGCCCTCACACAAGTAATCTCTCTTGCCTATGAGTGATTAAAGGGTTCAGGGTTTGAAGCTTTATGGTTACCTATGTTTGTGAGCATGCAATGTTTTATTTCTAGCCACGGAGACCTAATACATCCGTGTAAGCCACAGAATCCTAGTTTGTATGGAGTTGGCTTAGCAAACAGGTATCAAAACTGCCATGTTGACCCTCTTTTGTAATACTTGATTACTCTGGCATTCTTGCTCACAGAAGATGAAATCTCTGCTATCTTGTGTTGTACAGCCTTTCATCTGGCGTTCACCTGCTTTTCTGCTAGTCCTAATCTGTTTCCATTTGATTAATGACTGGTGAGCCTGTTGGAGACGTCTTGCAGTTCCAGCTGCCAGTCTGATTCACTGCTCTGCGTTGCATCATGAGCAAGGAAGTGCAAAGAAAGCAGATCACTGCTGTTGTTCTGGGGGAACTCCCTAAAGATAACTGTTTTGCCAACATCTCTCTGCTATGCATAAGGGAAGCTTGTCCTATTGCTGTTCTAATACGTTCAACCTTGATACTGAATCAAGAGATTTTAGTGGGCAGTAGGATTGTATGATTGCAACAAGGGGTTTTTTTGACCTGTATGCAAATAGGCATTTGAATAAAACTTAGTAGCTGTTATCCAGCAACTACAGGTCATTGGTCCATAGGACACAGTCTTTGTAGCTGATCAGATGCTGTTCTGTCCTTGACTCACTAAGAGGGGGACAATGTGTATTTTCGTTGGTAATAACAGGAATTTCATTCCCCGCCAGTATCAACTTTAAATGACCTTGCTATCTTGACAAGCAGATAAAACTCTGCTGGCTTGTCCTCATTATTCTGCATGCATGCCCGTATAGGAGCAATCATCTGAAGGTAGGAACAAAGGGATATTAAGAAAAGGTGTTTTCAAAAATAAAATATAATAACTAAAAACCAACAGGGTATTTCCAGAGCAAAGATCCCTGATAAAGGTACTGTGCAACAAACTAGAGAAGTGTTGGTAGTGAGGTGCTTCAATTTAAGTACATGGTATCTACTTTTCACTTGAAACAGAAAGAGCTGTGCTCTGAAGATGGCAAAGCTTTGTCACTAAGCCCTAGACCCTCCTGCTTTCTCCCAGGATCATCCTCTCGCGTCATCTGAGTGTTGCTTTCCCCTAGGTGAGCTAGGCTGTAAGTTCAATGCACTTCCATTCAGGCTGCTAACACATCTGTATTGCACCATCTAAGTCATGTGAGCGCTCATAGTTCTCAGAGCTTTCTCAGGCAACAGGCATGTTCTTCCCACAATTTGCTGGAAGGGAGCCTGAACAGGTGAAACAAACTGCAGGGGAGGCCAAACACACGTGCTGGAAAAATGCAGGAATGCATGTGGGGACTTGTTTACCTGAGCTAGGCAAAGTAGCTAACTGCTGGAGTTAGTTCTGAAGTGTAGTCAAAGCCTGCACTTAAGATGGGAGCAAACCCATTTCCAGCTTTGACTGACTCTGCTCCAAACTGCCTGCTGCTTGGATAGACAAATGCTCGGTATTACTTACCTGGGGAGTAGGAGTTCAAGCATGCTCATTCCTGCCACAGTTTTGCTGTTTAGGCTGGATTAGGAAGAAACTTCTTAGGGTTATTAGATAGTAGTATTAAGATGTACCTAGCTGTAAAACAAAACCACTTTCCTGTCGTTGCACCACAGGACTGCTGAAGCTTTGAGCTGGTAGTGTGAAGTGAATCTTCCCCTGAAAGAATTGGCTTCAAAATGAGAACTATATCAAGGCATCTGGGGATAACACCAGCCTGGCTGCCAGAGTATACTTTGGGGAGACTGTCAAATCCTTAACCAAAACTAGTTGACTGTTGTCTGGGTTTCCTCCACTAACAGGCTGTGGTGGTGTAGCCATGGGAATGTACAATCTTGACCAGTCTATCAAGGATTTTGCCCACAGTTCCTTCCAAATGGCACTGTCTAAAGGCTGGCCCCTCTACATGAGCACCAAGAACACCATCCTGAAGAGATACGATGGGCGCTTTAAAGACATCTTCCAAGAAATTTATGACAGGTAACTAGGGTAGTTGTGTGCTTCCTACCACAGTGCATAAATCTGAAGCAGGAACAACCTCTCCAGCCTTGTGAGCTGCTACAATTAATTCAGTATTTTCAGACACTTAGCAGCACTTTGGGGAGGCAGTACACCTTCCTGTTGCAGTCTCCGGTGTCCTGCAGGACACAGTACTCGGTGTTTAAAGCTCTGTTAAATGTGGCTGTGGTGTTTGTTTCTCCTAACAGAGAGTCACAGATTCTCTATGGGCCCTTCTGATTCTGAAGCAGCCTTGCAATGGCCTAGCAAAGCAAGCAAGGAAGAGTAAAGTGTACTATGCACAACTCCTTGCACAAATTGTGCAATCCCAGTTTTTATCAATGTGTCATGGTTTTTGTTTTGCAGAGAATACAAATCCCAGTTTGAAGCCAAAAAAATCTGGTATGAGCATAGGCTCATTGATGACATGGTTGCTCAGGCCCTGAAATCTGAAGGAGGCTTTGTCTGGGCCTGCAAGAACTACGATGGGGATGTGCAGTCTGACTCTGTTGCACAAGGTATGAGATGTTTTCTGTGCTACACTGAGGTAGACTCCATAGCAGTCTCTTGTGACCTTGTGCCAAATCTTATGTAATGGCCCAGCAGGTGGTGTTGGGTCTCAGAACTTATTTTTCAAACCTGTGGCCAGTCATGGATGTATCAGGTAAGCAAAGAATTTCTGATTTCGCTTTTACAAGAAAATCCATCAAATGCAGACTGCGTAGTGCACTTCTTTACTGGGTGGCAGTTCCAACAAAAGGAATAACTGATAGAGTTTCCATTCTAATGGAAGGTACCCAGACAACTGGGATTCTGTCACTGACAGCTTGAATTAAGCTGGCAGGTGCTCTACAGGTAAGAAAGACCTAAAGCTACCTGTCAGGTGTAAAAACAGAGACTGATGTTAAAATTTACAGACTTGTAGTACTTGATCAAAATCCGATATAACCAAGCTGCCTGGTGCCAAAACAACTATGGATGCAGGAGCCCACAGGGCAAGATGTGTGCCTTTATGTAATGGGCTCTTTCTAAAGTAATGCCAGTAGACTGCCTCCCACAGAACAGGATGTGTGTTGGACTACTGACCCAAGAAGCTTTCTAAGACACAGATCTCTAAAACCTACAGTGTTAGAAGTGATGTGAAGGTCCAGCATGGTTTCTTTCACAAGAGCAGATGCTTTTGATATGAAGTAGGTTTGTTTCTTATCAGCCTGTGGGAAGATAGTGACTGGCATTTAAACACAACTTATTTGGGATTCTTTGTTCTCATATTATGCCTTTTGAGTAAAGATCTGTCCAGCAAGTTAGTGAGAAGACTAATTTTCTTGAAATGGTGCAGAATGCCTGCGTATCTATATCCCATGGCTCAGCAGGACTTTTTGTTCAGACAAGCTGTTGTTTTGACATGCTGGGACTAGCCAGTTAGTTGCAGCAGCAGCACTCCTGTTCAGGAATACTCATATTAAGGCTGGGAGGGTGTAGGGGGATTGTNCTGACTATTTTAAACTGTGTATTCTGTAGGCTATGGCTCGCTGGGGATGATGACCAGTGTGCTGATCTGCCCTGATGGCAAGACTGTTGAAGCAGAAGCTGCTCACGGCACAGTTACTCGTCACTATCGTATGCACCAGAAAGGCCAAGAAACCTCCACTAACCCCATTGGTGAGTTGCTTTTTGCTGCCCTGTAGTGATCTCTATGCATGAAAACGCAGGTTTGAATAAGAACATCTGCATCCTTTCTACAGAGACTATACCATGGAGTAACAAAACTGGTAGCTCATAATGCATTTTTCTTGCTGCAGCCTGGAGCAAAAACAGGCTGGAATTGAGTAAGCGTGAGCAATAAGCTAAAACTAATTTAGCCTTTTAGACATGCTTTCACTCTTCAGCAAACGTTGGGTTTATAGCCACAACAGCCTTAAGGTTTAGATTGGTTGTTTGTAATTCCCTTCCTGATGCTCCTAAAGACCCAACCACCTTCCAAACCATGGCATAAGTGCACCTAGAATGGGACATAAGGGAAAGAATCCTCTACAGTTGTACAGAGACCAGAGTGTAATGCAGTACCAGGAAGATGACTGCACCCTTCTTTCCCATATCAGATTTTTATTTTTTTTTTCCCAGTTTTCAGTTTTATTAATTCTAAAAGATAATTACAGTTCCACATGACAGTTTAGAACAATGTCCAGGGAGTTCTAGAAGGACAGAGTAATCAAGTGTTCTCTCTCAGCCTCTATCTTTGCATGGACAAGAGGACTAGCTCACAGAGCTAAGCTGGACAACAACACCAGCCTCAAGAACTTTGCAGTTGCCCTGGAAGAAGTCTGCATTGAGACCATTGAATCTGGCTTCATGACAAAGGACCTTGCTGCCTGTATCAAAGGCCTACCTAAGTAAGTGTATGAAGTAATCAGCTGTGCTTGGAGAAGGCTGTTTTATTTGGTGTTTCTGAACAGCATTTGCTGAGAAGTTATTTCAGTATGGTGAAGAATTGTGGGAATCTGGTTGCAGAACAGGGTCATCTGTTCCCAGTGCTGTACAAGCAGAACATGAGACACTCCTTGCCCCAAGTGGCTTAGTCTAGGCTGCTCTGTCCCTGCTGTTGTACCAAATGCATTGGTGGGGGTGAAAATAATGGAACGGCAAAGATTTCCTTTATGACAGGCTGGCTACGTGGGCCAGACCTTGTCCTATCCATTTGTTAGAATGGAGACCTAATTTGCTGCAAAGTACCACTTGGCTACCTCTTCTCTGGAGCCTTTTGGCAAAAAGCATCAGTCTGATGAGTAAGAAGTAACTCTTTTGGTTTTAGAGACAAGACTTACTTTGAACAGTCTTCCCCTGCTTTGAGCATTTGAGTGGCTTTACAACTAATGTCTGACTTATTTTGTTTCCCCCCCTCAGTGTCACACGCTCTGACTACCTGAACACCTTTGAGTTCATGGACAAGCTTGCTGAAAACTTGAAGGTGAAGCTGGCCTCTCTGCCCAGACTTTAAGACATGGGTTCTACTCAAACTCCACTAACAAAGTGTCTCCCACTTACACCAGAGTGCACCGTATCACACTCTGTTGTGTAACATTTCAAATGCTAGACAAAAATGAAAGTGTACACTTTTTATAAATGTTTAAAAGACCATGTTTTCTTAAACCCCTTGAGCTGCTGGGCTAGGCCTTACTTATGTAAAGCAGCTGAATGTGATAGTATTCAAGCTCCACGTGGGTGTGGCTTCCTACTGTCACATTATCTACAGCAGACCTGAAGTTTCTCTCCATGACTTTATGATCTGTGTTTCTTTTCTCTCTTCCTCTCAGACTGGAAGCCAGTCTGTGTCACAGCTCTGGTCAAACCAGTGGTGACTTACTGTACAACAGACCTTAGAAATCAGAACCGTCCTTATCTCTCCAGTACTGTCCACTGAGTATAAGTGAGCTCAAAGGACTATGCCAGCTCTACTGCAGCCCTTCTCTTTTATCTTTGAATGCCAACCAGAGCCTAGTATCCTGATGCTAAGGTATTTGGTCCCATTGCTACAGTCAGGACTGTAGCATTTGAGAAGAAGCACTTATTAAATGCTGGAAACAATCCCTTATAGGCTAAGAGCCTAATAAAGCCATGCTGCAGTGTCTAAATGCAGGCTGTGCATTTAGTTATACTCTTCTGACTGGACATGAAGCATAGGAACTGTTACCTCTTCCCCCGCCCCACAGTCCATAAAGGTGCAAAACTTCTTTGCAGTTGTCTGGGCTATTACTTACCCTTCCTGTTGTGTGATACAGCAAGTCAGATTATGAATGTGAAAAAATTCCATCCATAGATTTGTCTTTGATTGTTTTGGGTTTGTTTTTTTTTTAAAGTTCAGGCTAAAATAAAAGCCAACTAACATTCTTTGTCTGTTTCTCTCCTTTGTGTGGTCAGCAGATACGGAGAAGTTCTGCCTAGGATTGTGGTACTTTACAGCACAGTCTAGTACGTGCTGGAACAAACTGTTGGAATGCATTATACACACAAATTAATCTCTCCTTTCTTAGAGTAGATTTTTAATTTGTTCTGGTCCGGGGCAAGATGTGAAAGTAGCATAGTGGTAAGATATCAGGTGGCATCAGGTAGTGCACAAGAATTAAACTTAAATGTACCACTTCTGCTGAAACTTATATTTTAGGACTAATATAAACTTAACAAAGATCAGAAGTGACACAAACTCTCACCCTGCAACTGACTAGCTGTAAGTGTTGGTTAGACACAATTCAAGGTTAGACTAGATCAGCTGGTATTAACATTTGGTTTGGGATGAGCTTGTGTTTGAAATACAACTGCTAGCAGCTGTCATTGTGCCTTCAGTATGAATGAACACAGGCGTTGGTTATTCACACAAATATGTAAGAAATACAGCTGGAAAACAGTCCCACTGCTGATCCATGGAAGCAATGGTAACAATCATCAGGATCTATGTTCCTGCCTGGCTTCTGACATCAGTAGTTTGAATTACTGTGCCAGGCAGGCAGGCCACACTACACTAGCACCTCTAACAAATTCCCTGTTATTTACTAGTGCTTACCCAGCTTCTGGAGTTAAGAGTGCAAGAAAAAAACCTTAGTACCTTTCAGGAAACTGAACAAATAAATAAAGGGGCTTGTAAAAATATTTTACTTTTTTTGTTTTAATGTCTTAACAGCATGACTCAAGTGAGAGTGATGTAGTAGCATTTACCTGAGTGCAGATGACACTATATTCCCTCTGTACCAACAAAGTTTCCATCTTCTGGAGAAAATTGCAAAGTACAAGACTCAGTCTGTCATCATGAACAGGTGTTGCTGAAGCACTGAGGAGAGGCAGGAACATTTGTCTATTGGTCTTGGCTGGGAGAAGCAGTAAGTGTGGTCATAAGAACAGAGCATCCCTCTCCTTGCTCTGCCATGGAGAAAGAAGCAGCATTCTTCCTGCTTCCAAAGAGGCACATTCCCTTCTCATTTACTCCTAATACAATCACTTCTTTTCCTCACCACTCCCTTAAACATCTAATGTCAATAACCTTCAAAGTTAGACACCGTGAGTCCCTAAAAGAGCGAGTGTTGGAGGCCAGTGGGTTTTTAGTCTGCCATGAAAACAGCAGATTTCCTGAAACAATTGGTATTTCAGTTTATCAGCTGCTTCAGAGAGCTCTTGGGCAGGGCTCTAGTAGCTCCCACCACCAGTAATAGCCCTTTGCACCAACTGTTCCATCAGCAGACTCCAGCAAAAATTGTCTTCAAAGTATGGTGCTGATGCTGACATAGTGAGACATGGTGCATGTGTCCTAAGTATTGCATGCTCAGGGTTAGCAGAAGGCTGTTTTCAACTCCATTGTTAAACTGATAGGTCCCCTCACACTGCATCTGTAATCTGACAAGGCTTCCTTCCAGAAAAGCAGAGAGTTCCAACTTCCAGGATTGCCTTAAGGCTTCAGCAGTCAACCCTAAAGGTCACTTCCCTGTGGATGCTCTGCCTGTGCAGAAGCTGACTTTCACAGGAATTAGTGCTAGGCAGTATGTCAGCATCTCTTCTGCTTGCTGTCAAAGCCTGGGCTGCTGCAGCCCTTTCAGCAGCCACTGTGGGGATCTGCAGGGCCAGAAGATCCCCCCTCCAAGTCATACTCTCCCCGGCCTTGTGTATAGCAAGGAGAGAGCTGGCAGAGCCAGTTGACTGGCTGTAGTGCCACAAGCACTTAAGCACTAAGACTTTGCAGGCAAGCACTCCAGCATTTAAAATGGTGTGTGGGGGAGAAGCAAATAAATGTCACAAAGCTTTTATACTGTCCACATAGAAGACTTTATTTATACTTCAAAATTAAAAGAAAAAATAAGCTATGCAAAACATTAGAGATGCACAGGCCCCTAGGAGCCTGGGGACTCCCTCTTCAACCCATAATTCACTTCTGGTTCCATGTCTCTTCCCATTCTTATTAGCTTGTCTGCCTTGGCACTGGGACAACCTTCAGGAAACCATTCTTTTTCGTCTTTGATCCTCTTAGTCATTTCTTTGGCAGTTTTCTTTTTACAGGGAGAGGAATGGAGGAACTGCACATCTGTAAATGGGTCACCCCGCCTCAGTTTGCTGCAGAACCAAAAGGGTTAGGTTGAATCATCAAAGTATTTCTTGAATATAAGTAAGATTTCAGTCTCTAAAATTTCTGATTTTACTGAAATGATTCCACTATAAGATGACCGAGTGGTAGTCTGTTCCTTGTCCAGTACAGGAACATCTGTACCAGTACAGAGTTACCTTCTGACCCAGTATAACCAACTCTGCACAAAAAGTTCAAACTGTGACACTTTTCAGGGAAAAACCATTGTTGTTACACTATTGCATAGTATTAAGTCATCACTGTAGGAGTTAGATGGTTCTGTACAGTAGCCATTGGATCTACTGAATCTACAGTTTCTTAAGTAAAAGCTGCAGCTCCTTGTTTAGTTACTTGTATCTGTCATAAAAAGTAAATACAGATACAGCCTGCTTACAGGGGAGAACCCTCCTCAAGGCTAGTCTTTTCTTCACTGAAACCCAATTAAAATGCAAGTATTACTCAGTTATTCTAAAAACCTTTAGATACCACAGAGCAGCAGCAAGTGAAATTAGGGCTTTCAGCTGTCTATTTAATCCTCAAGCTAATCCCTCACTAGCGCTGGAGTAACACAGATGCAGTCTGCCAAGAGGTGTGCTAATTTCAGTGAGAGAAATAACATTTTTAGTAGCTTGTTACCAGAAGCCTGCACACCCATCTGTGCTAATGCAGAATTCTGGCTTAACCACACTGTGGCAGAAGAGGAGGGTCACAGAAACACAAAGCGTAAGAAGAATTCAAAGACAAATGAAGTCACAGAGGGCCCAGCCCTTGAGAGTGAGCAGAGAGAGAGCAGGGTTTGCAGCGTGGGAACAGTCATGGGAAGGAATAGTTTAAAAGCCCAACCTGTTGAGTTTTGGCTCTGTATAGCAGGCTGGCTGCCGTCTCCGCCTGGATGAGCGCTTTGACACTTCTTCCAAGCTGGAGGAAGACGCAGTCCTCACATTGGTCAAGTCCTGCAGTGGCCTTGTCTCTGCAAAAGGAGACATTCACACTAGTTGGTCAAAGTTTTTCCAAATTATTTCCAGATATCCTAAGAAGTACAGCTGTCAAACAGAGAAGGGCTGCATTCTGAACCAGGTTTCTCTGAATGTTGCACAATTGTGAATCCAATCATTTTTCCTGAGAACTCAGGAAACCATTTTTATCCAAAAATCCCAGACCTGTTCCTCAGAAGTCAGCTTATGAATCAAATTAGGTTCCTCACTGAAAAAAACACAGGTCACTAACACTGCTAGTATCATTAGACCCTGATGTAGTAGAAAAATGGTACCAAAATTATAGTTGGTAGTTCTTAATGTCCAGGAGCTTACAGCCTGGAGGAGACAGCAAGCTTATGGCACCCAAACAACCTACAAGACTTCCAGCAAGACACAGGACCCTGCCAGCATTTGCTGCAGCTTTTCAAGTGAAGTTGACCAAGAGGGAGGGGGCAGGAGAACAAAATTCCTCTCTACAAAGCACAGCCCACTCTAGCTTTAACTAGCCTGGCAGTCAACAACTACAGGAAGGAAAAACCCCACAAAAGAGTTCTCTTTGCAAGAGTATTCAATAACAGCAAGCTCCCAAAAAGGCTCATCTTAACTATGATATTTATCAGCCAAGGGATATGCCCTCCAAATCCTTTTAAAAAACAAACAAAAAACTACACAACCAAGAGGATTTAGGTAGCTCCTGATGAATTTCCACTGAAGATACCACCTAGAGGTATAGTCTGAATCCTTGCAGTACTAACCATTCTGGACCAAAAACCTGCTGACTCCGGTAGGTAGGGTCAGCATCAAACTACTTTTCAACTGCTTGAGTAATTTATTTTCTAAATAGCCCTGAAATAACAAGAGTGGTAAAGTGGGACTTGCAGCACCAGCGCCTAGTCTTTTCCTAATACCCACACATGAACAAGTGGCCAGAAATTCTTACACAAATGCTGATAAACTAGAAGCAAACACAGCCACAGAAATGACTGGCCAACAGAAATAGAAGCATAAATGGTATGCCAGACACTGATCTTTAACCCTTTAAAAAATAAAAATTAAAAACAGGAGGGCAAAAAAAACCATGAGTGTGCTTCATGGATTTCAGCACTCATGTCCAAATCCAGGTTCCCTCCCCCAGCCTACCACCTACCAGGTTCCTGTGAAGGTGAGCTTTGAGAACTTGACTCAACCCGTTTTCTCTTCCCAGGTGTTTCTTCTGCAGTCTTTTCTTTCGATATCATGGAGCTTTCTGGCCAAACAGAGTATTTCTCAGGCATTCTGTTGCCCTCAGTACTTAAGCTCTTGGAAACTGGTACATCTGTAAGCCTGGAGCTGGCAGGCAAAGCTGCAGAACAAGTCACAGAGGAGGAATCAGGACTGAATGAAATGTCCACAAGATTTTTTCCAAGTGATATGTCAGCTATCTGCTCCTCCAGGAGGGCATCTGGCTCAGAAAGCAGACTTGTAATGCTGGAAAACTTCCCTGTCAGGACAGTTTGCTTGGATGCAATTGCTGCTGAACCTCCAATGAGTGTCTTGGCGCCATCACTTTGTTTGGTCAGGGAATTGGTCTCTGGAGGACTAGAAGTGTTCCTCTTCCTCTGATGCTTCAGTTTGGGATAAGCCTCTTTTTCTGAAGCACTCACATTGTTGTCAATTTCAGCTTGAACCTTTTCTTGAAGTTCTTCTCTCTGTTTCTTACTGCTCTGAGCAGCTACTACCTTCTGGACTCTGGGGATTTTGCTAGGTTTGCTCCCAAGAACAGGCCTGGGAGATACAATTTCACCCCCTTCAAAATCTGTCTGGACACGTTCCATGTTTCCCACAAGATCTAAAGGGCAGATAATGTAAGTTTTCCTGCTACATTTAAGATTACTTGGTGAACCCTTTGTACTCCCCTTAGCTACTCCTTGAACATCTACACATGGCCCAAAAAAATTATCTTCCTTCCTCTGATCACTACAACTAGTTTTCCTGACAGTCATCTTCCTGCTTGTCTGGCTTCTTTTAGGCTGTTCTTCAGCTTTGGCCTCTGGTGTTTTCACACTGTTTGGCAGATTCTTCTCATCAGAGTCATCTATTTGCCTAATTACTCTAGTTTTTCTGTTGATTTTCTGTCTGGTGCTCTTCATGTTCACACCTGAGACCTCTTGCAAAGCACAGGCACTTGAGGTCTCTTTCTTCAAAAGTGACTTTTGTAGACTGGAATCATCTGAGGGAATTTCATGACTTGAGAAAGTACAAACTGGGCTTTTTGACAAGCTCTTGCTTTGGATATCAAAGACAGCTTCCTTCTTAACCTGTTGCAGCAAGTTACCATTTCCAAGATTGTGCAGCTGTGCTGAATTCACCACATATGCTCTTCCTAGATCTTGGACTTCATCAGGAGAGCAGGAATGTTGTTCCACATCACAACCTCTGTTCTTCCTGTTGAAAGCCTCCTCACAAACCTTTTGCCTCTTCTCAGAAATTTCAGACTCAGTATCACATGTTGCAACTTCTTGCTGAAGAAGCTTCTCTGCATTTTGAGCTCTCTCTTCACCTTGAAGTAGAACAGGACTACCTTCTGCATTGTTTTTAATGGCATTTTTTTTCTTTTTTCCTGTGTTTTTTGTTTTAACAGTTGTTTTCTCACCAGTTTTACAACTACCTTTGCTTTTAACCTTTACGGGAACAAACTCAGGGACTTGCCTACAGCTGGGGTCTGTTTCAACACCACACCAAGTTTCTTTAGCCTGTGGCTGATCGCAGAAAATCTCTTTACCCAAAGATTTTCTATCAGGAATAATAGTGGTTTGAGTAGAAACCAGAGAGCTGGGAGATTTCAACTGTGGCTCTGTGTTGCTCTTGCTGGGGCTGCTGCTGTCCTTTGTGATACTCCACCGATCAGTCTGAGTAGAACTGACACATGGGAAGATATCCACAACAGAAGATGGAGTGCTTGTTGCAAACAGCGTGGAACGTTTTCTTCTCCGAGTAACATGCCCTTGCGAGAGACGATCAAAGAAATGTTTTGCCATCTCATTGCTCTCGTACGAAAAATTACTGCTTTCCCAGGCAAGCACTGGCAAACCATTGGGATTTTGTTGGGTGGTGCACAAGGCCTCTGTTGGAAAGACAAAATTCATTCCTAAGTCTTAGAAATAGAGCAAACACCAGCTTTCCCAATACTACCAAAAGCCACGCCCCATGCACTCCCACAAGTCCAGAGCATACGAAAAACATGATTTTTGTCTCTACAGGGGCTACCCAAACTTCCTGTGTAACAGAAATGCTCAGCTGGTTCCCCTCAGAAGAGAAAGGCAGCCCACGGCAAGATCTCTTAACCATAATATTTAGGAATGCATCTGTATGAGTTATATTTATATGGCTAATCCACAAGAAATAGATGTTCACCTAGTCAGATTCTGCACCTTAAGGTATTTCTGAAAATCTTATGTAAGCTCAGTGCCCGTTACTCAGAAGTGATCTTGAGCAAACATGCCAGATATCCCAACCAAAACATCCCATTCTGGGATATATATGTAATTCTGGCAATACCAGTGTCACTGAAGCATGCAGTTCCTAACAGTAATAAGGAGGTGCTGGAGAGATGCTTAGGAGCTAACTGGCACTGCACTCATTTCTGAACACAGACAGGCAAAGTCATACCAGAAGAATGGCAGAAGATGCAACTTTACCTCCAAAGATGCCAGAGTCAAGAAAAGCCTCTTGTGCTTCCACTGCTTCAGTCACCTTCTGCCCATTCTCTTCCTGGTGGGACTGAGGCTTCTCAGGCTGTGGTGGCAAAGCGTCTTTGGAGGCAACAGACACAGTTTCCAGTGGCTCACTAGAAGCAGGTCTCTGAAGATCTAGTGAGGATGGCTGTACTGCTGTGGAGTTGGCACCTTGCTGTTGTGCATCACACAGCTTGGAAATAGGCACTCTCATTGGCATCCCTGCAGCCCTGGTCAGAAGGAATAACAGCAATGGAGCATGTTTCACACCTGTGACAGGTCCCAGAATCCAGCAAAATAGCTACAGCTTTCATCTCCATCAATAGTTGCTGAAATACATATCTGAAGGGTTCAAGTACTGAAGGACAAACGCTGTTCAGCCAGGACAAATTCCCCATTTTTGTTCAAGCACAACTCATAAGGAAAGCACACCACTGTGGGCACAGAAGCAGGAGAAAAATACACAACAAGGAAGTAAGGCCTTTCAGCGCACAGGTTGTGACAACAGGTTCACTTTGCCATAGAACACCAACACAGCTGCTTGGAGGTATGTTTGTGAGCAGCTCCAAGGCCCCCCTCTGATCAAAGGGGAGACTAAACAGAGGAGAAAAAAAGATTCAAATATATTTGAAGAGATCCCGCTGTGTTTTCCAAAACACAAGTTCACAACATAAAAGTAGATATCTATTAAGCATTAAGATGTCAAAGCAGCCAGCTGTGGTACTCACTCAACTCAACAAAATCTTGCAGTGCTCACTAGCTATAAAGAAAACACTACCTAAAAGCAATGTGCTTTCAAATAAAAGAGAGAGAAGGACCTGTTTATGCATAGATTTGGCATTAGGACAAATAAGACAAGGACTGGCAGCAGAAAAATGCAGAGTAAAGGAAAACATCAAGCAGTGGTGGTTTAGAGAAAACATCTAATAAAAAACAGACAACTGGGCACACACATAAAACACAAGAGGAAGTTCAACATATAGAAATTCAGGACAAGCTTGGCAGTATCTGACATTTTAAGGCCCACCTCACAAGCTGACCATCTGCAACATCACACGCCCAGCTGTCTTCACTCATGCTGCTCTTCCAGTCATTAGACAAGGATGCAGAACTTGTAATGAACTGAAGAACAGAGAAATAGAAAGGTGGTTTAAAGCTCTCATAGTATCCTGTGCAACACCCTGCGCAGAAACAGCAGCAGCTCAGTTTCACCCTGGAAAGCATGTCAAATACTGCCAGTGACCTTCTCCCATTTAAAATTGCACAAATCATGGAATAAACTGCAGCAGAGTCAGATTCTGGCTCTACAGACTTAAGGATGAATTTAAACCAGTTCAGATAAGTTGAGACTAGGAAGCAGGAATATTTTCCCTCCCTCTCACCGACAAGATAGGACATAAACAAAGTGTCCTGTTCCCTACCCCAAGTTGCCACAGCAACACTCTAAAAGAAGAAATTGAAAACAAGTCACATAGCAGAAGAGCCTGCTGGCTAATACAGCTGATGACCCAGAGGAAGGCAGTTTAAAACTGTAGCCTTTACTACAGAAGAAGCTACTCTGAAAATCATTAACATCAAGCTAAAAACAAGCATACAGCCAGCACAATTCAGGCAAGCAAAGAAAAGCAATCAAAGCATCAAATGCTGAAATGAGCAGGCAACACAAAGCAAAAGACAGAGATAAACACAACTCCCTTCCCAGAAGGGCGTGCTCACATTTCCCATGGTTTACCTCAGAGAGCTGGGCCACCTTAACTGCAGCCACAAGGTTTTCAAGTTCTTTCAAGATGTTAGTCTATGTTGGGGTAATAAAAGAGAGAGAAATCATTAGAGACATAAAATCAAAACATCTATTCCAAAAAGGATGCTGGTAGCCAGAGCAAAGCATGCTCTGGGGTGAGCACAGCTCAGAAGAAAGAGTATGAACAGTGACATTTTTCATTTGCAAAGAATATGGACAATCAGTAACAGCGCCCTCCTCCCAAGGTTAGGACACCAGTGCTGCATACCTCACCCACCACCTCCCCCCATGCCAGCAACACTGTTAGTGCCATACCAGGAAGGACAGCTTGTGCCGCAGCACAGCATTCTGGAAGTGGCACTGCTCCACCTCCTTCTGTAAGACGGTCTTCTCCTGGGTGAGCCGCTGTGCATTGGCTTTCGCCGCATTGAGGGCCAGAGCCAGTGCTTTATTGTTGTGTTTTAGGGATAGTTTAATAATGGAGGAGTTATCTGTAAGTGATAGAGAAATATTGCACAGAATCAGCATCCAAGGTCTCATCCATGCTTCTTCCCAGAATAGCCTCCCTTGGGCTCAGATCTCTACAGCTCAATAATCCCCGCACAAAGTCAGCAATATCATTCCTTCCAGCAATAGAAGTCCCCAGAGAACAGCAGGAAAAAACTTCCATAATAACCTGCAACACTTCAGACGGACATCCTCTCCATCTTCAGTGGGTCATGCTCAGTCAGCAAGCTACTGCTTCAATTCTTAATGAACCATGGCATGTTCGGATGCTGAATTTAGAAAGATACATTTCTGACTTCAAAAAAGTTACCTATAACTCCGAGTCCTCATCTCCATTCAAAAGGAGGAAGAAAAACCTACTGTCCTTTGTAGTAGCCCTTGAGCACATTTAGTCACATTTCCCAATTTCAAGACAAATAAATAAAAGTAACAGAAGTATTCACTTTTTCAAGATAGTCCAAATTTCCTCATGCACTATTGTTGCATTATTTCCCCCATAAGAACCAACCACAGTTGGGCTACCTTCTGCTCAGGATTGCATATACACTAGATTATCTTCCACACCACTTATTTTTGCCGTTTGGACCCTGAGGGCTCAGTTACCCAGGCACAGCCATCTAATGCCACCTGTGGGGCCCTCAGCTGCTGCTCCAAAGGTTCTGTGTTAAACCTGCCAGTCACAGATACCTCAGACACCTTTGGTCACCTCAGTGGTAGTTGGCACTCATTTGCCCGGTACTGAATTCACTAGAAACCCACAGGCAGAGAAGCAGCTGTTAAATATAAGCTCTAGGCTAGAGACAGCCACCCCACCACCACCACAGCCAAAGGCAGTTATATGCCGACGTAGTTGCCAGCCTCTGCCCATGGTGCAAGGTAAAATAGCCACTCACTAATGATTTTCGTTTTGATTTTTGATGCCACCGAGGCATTCATCTTTGCAGTCCTCAAGGCACCATTTTTCTTCTCCCGCATTCGCTCTCTTATGTTGCTCCGGCTGAAGAAGGACGTTTCCAAAGCCTCTTGAGATGCCATCGCTGGAGAGAGCAACACCGAGCAGGGTCAGTACCCGCGTTCTGCCCTTCGGCAAGTACTCGCCGGCCAAGGCTTACGCTCTCCCCGAGAAGCGTACCTGGGGCCTCGCCCCCCCGCTGGCCCCCGTAGAGGAACGAGGCCGCAGATACACGGCACCTCGCCCTAAACTGCTCCTGGGAACGGCGGTTGCCCGGGGCCGTTACAGCCCTTCCGCCGCCGATCTCACGCCAGCGGCCCCATAGCTGCCACAGGGAGCGGGGCGGACGGATATCACTTCCACCTCACCTGCGTGCAGAGCGGCGAGCACCGCGGGACGGCAGGCAGCTGCCCCTCGCCACGACCGCAGAAAGAGCGCAAGCGGGAGAGGAAGCCTTGGTCGCCGGGAGATTTTTGAATGTAACCGGAACGGCGGGCAGCCCGCCCCTCGCCCCGCCCCACGAGATGGCGACTGGGGGAGGGGCCGCTCTCCCTCGTCCGCTGCTCCGCTGGGGAAAGCAGGGACAAGACGAAGAGCGGATAAAGAGCGCATCCTCGCTGCCCGTTGTGGTGGAGTGGAGGAGACGTTACTTCCCCCGTTACTGCGAGTGCTGGCGGGCCTACGCGCGTGAACGGCTCGCGACGTCCGTCCGCCATTTTGAGCCGTGCTGCTGAGGGGGATTTCTCCGTCCTCATCGGGAAAGGGGACCCCGAAATGCTGCCTTGTCGGCCCCACGGCCTCCCTTGCTGGAAGTGCCTAACTTTGTGGCTGTGTTCGTGAGGTGCCAGCGCGGGCCCTGGGTGGTGCTGCCCCCATCTTGCCCCGGGCACAAAGGGTTAAAACGCTCCTGGAGCATCTCAGGAAAGCCCGGGGATTGTTTTAAGGGATAAATCTCACCTAAAAGTTAAGGGTTTTTTTATCTGCTGAATTCAACATCTGACTTCCAGCTTTCACTTGGAAAAGGTGACGTTTTACAGTCTATTAAAAGATTTTTTTTCTTTAGTAATTTACATTTCAGTCCAAGCATTGCTTTCCGGAAACCTTTGAATTTGTCCTCAAGAAGTTGATGTTATATGTGCAGGTGCGATGGTGTTCAAAATTTTAAACTGTGCCCAGGTGGCCAATAAGGCCAACAGTATCTTGGCCTGGATCAAGAACAGTGTGGCGAGTAGGACTTGGGAGGTGACTCTGCCCCTGTACTTGGCACCGGTGAGGCCCCATCTTGAGTACTGTGTACAGTTTCGGGTCCCTTACCACAAAAAAAGACATTGAGGTGCTGGAGCAGGTCCAGAGAAGGGCAACAAAGCTGGTGAGGGCTCTGGAGAGTTAGTCTTATGAGGAAAGGCTGAGGGACCTAGTGTTACTCAGCCTGGAGAAAAGGAGTCTGAGGGGAGACCTCGCTCTCTACAACTACCTGAAAGGAGGTTGTAGAGAGGTGGGGTCACTCTCCCGAGTCACAGGGGGTAGGACAAGGGGAAGTGGCGTCAAATTGCAGCAGGGAAGTTCAGATTGGATGTTCAGAAGATTTTTTACACTGAAAAGGTTATCAAGCGTTAGAATGGGCTGCCCAGGGAAGTGGTTGAGACACCATCCCTGGAGGTATTTAAAAGGTGGGTTGACATAGTGAGTGATGTGGTTAAGTGATGGGTTGTTGTTTCTTAGCATTAGGCTGATGGTTGGACTAGATGATCTCAAAGGGCCCTCCCAGCCTAGACAATTCTATGATTTTATGACATGTAAGGAAAAGTAGCCAAATAGTTTGCAGAACATCAATTTACAATGTAGGTGTGAAGGGGCTTTGCAATATAAACAACGCTGGCAAAAATAGTATCAGCTGCTACATTTGTGAATAGTAGCCCTTTGCAAGAGTCCTAAATCCTACTCCTGATTCTGTTTTACATGTAATTTTGTAATACATTAGCTGATAAGCATGAAATCATGCAAATTATTAAATAAGCTTATTCTTTCCAATTTAATTAAGTAGCATATTGAGAAAATATCCTCTATACCAGCTCTGCAAATCCAACCTGTAGTGGGTAACAATGCTGTAGATAGACACCCAGACCTCCCCGTTGCTTTATTTCTTGCTCTGAGCAACTTGCAGCTGGCATTAAATGTACTAATGGTGTGAGGAAAAGTATCCTTCTGTAATATGTTATCTGTGCACTGTGCATGACAAATTCAAGAGTTTTAGTAAGAGCAAGTTTAGGCCTCTCAGCTTACTAAGTTACTTTACTAAATTTATTACGCACACTGGTTAGCAAATTAACAGTGGACAGCTTAAAACCAGAGATGCTTTCCCACACAGCCCTATTTAAACAGTGTCAATAGTGCAGGTGTCAATTACTCAGGTTTCAAAGAGAGATTGGAAAAGTTTGTGGGAGTAAAAAACAACCAAAGGCTCTTAACTGCCAAAACAACACTTTTTGCTCATGAAGGCCCTGAGCTACAAATTAGTGAAGAATGGGGAAACACACTGAAAATGTTTGATGCCTACTGGTGCAACTCTTCCTAGGCATCCACTAATGGCTTCTATTTTTTTTCCCCAGGAAGAACACAAACACAGTGCCACCCTGCTCCCTGCCTTGCAATGGTACAGGGGCATTTCTTGCTTTTGGGAAAATATCAGGGGTCAGTTCACCTCAGGGCTAGGAACCAGCCTCATTTCAGGCAAGATTCTTTCTTCATCAGGAAGACATCACACTTGTCACATAACAGAAGAGCTGTTGGGTTAGCAGGACTTTGGGGCAGCCCTGGCATGGCTGTGTTCACTTTGTCAAGGTCACTTTTCACACTCGCCCGGCCACACCAGCAGATGAGTTCCGGGTAGGTGTAACTGGAGGAGAGGCAGGCATAGATCCATATTTCTCAAAGCAGAGCAAACAAGCAGCAGCTCTTGTGGAGAATCAGGGTTGCCATAATGCCTATCAGGTGTGTGCCCTCAAAAATCAAATCTTAATTTGATTACAAGCCCTGCAGCAGGAATAAAGGGCGGGGAAGTGCTAAGCTTGGTGCTCCTTTTGCCATAGAATTAATGAGAATGGCCACAAGCTTCTAATGCTGCTAGGAGGGGCCATTCCCAAACTCAAGCCAATGAAAGCAGAGGCAGTCACATCATTCACAAAGAGGGCTCCCTGGTCAGGCAAAAAGGAACCTTCCAGCCTAACTACAGAATCAGACCATTCTCTGTCAAAGAGCCGATGGAAAGAAAAATCAAGGCTGGTCAAACAAAGGGAGGGCAGAGTCAATATCATGAAGACCAAAACCATGTACAGTTTATGCCTCCTTATTCTGTTCTCTGATTTTGTCCATTGGGACTCCAGCCAATTTGAGTAATGGACAATTGTTGGTCTGCAGTGTCAGACCTGACTACATATGTGACAGTAGAGATGTCATAGCCCAGAACTTGTTCTGTCTTGGTGGCAGTGATTGGGGAGGTGCAGAGTTCCTCCCTTGCATTGCAGCCAGTGCAGCTGCCACTTGTAATGGGTCTCCTAGTTCATGTAGCAGCATCTCAAGCTCTTTGATGGAGGATTGCCCAGCAGACAACTTCTTGGGGCTGTAAGCAGTGTCCTCTCCATTCCAAACAAGTCTCAGCCCCATCTTCCTTAGGACTGCTTGTGTGGATCAGTATTACTTTGAGGGAAGATTGCAGAATCGGGCCTCCCCTCCATGAGAGGAACAAGCACCAGTGAATCATCTTTCAGTCTCTTGGCTGTACAGTGAAATCCTTCTGTGAGTCCCCAGACCTTAAATACTTGGTTCATATTTGTACTTCTTCCTATATTTTGGAGCCTTTAGGGAAGACAGCAGTGTCGTTTGAGGGAAGCTAAGATTAGCATCGATGCAGAAAACTAACAGCTTTCCTATTTAGGAAGTGTCTGTGAGAAATCATGCAGCATTCCTAGATTCCTAGCCCTGGATCATAGCAAATTTAGCCCCACTCTTGCACTAGCTTTAGAGACATCTGTTACACTTCTTATGCACTGAATGCCTTAGAACCAGTTGTAATTTGTAGTTATTTTTTACTTTAAGGGGAAATTCTGTTGGCATCAGACAACAAGAAAACAAATTTGATACAAGATGACAAAGGCAGTCCACTTCTCTAGATCACATGGTAATCAACAGACTTCTTACTTCCTATTCTCTTTAACTGCAGGGCTACTGGGAACTCTGAAGGATGGCTCCTTGGTACAGCTAAATAACCTGTTTCTATAATGATCAATAAAAGCCCAGTAGTATCTAAAGAGATTGGCTGTGAATAGCATCAAGGTGTAATACAGATAATTCAAGTTTTTGCTGATTTTTCAACAAGACAAAGCTCATCCACAGAGGACATTTGATGAAGTTCAAGTCAACTAACCCAAAGGAATTCTTCGCAAACTAAAACATCTTTCAGCCCAGCTGAGAAAGTCTTCCTGGGTGTGTTTAAGACCCCAAAAACCTCAACAAGTGTCTTACAACTGGTGAGGTACCCAGTGTAGTTGAGACAATACTGTCCTCCAGCTCATGTTTCTTCCAACCCGAATGATTCTATGATTCTATGTTTCCCTGCATTTCTGTGGTCTTTCTGTAATCCCTCAGTCATGCAATTACAGAAAACAAAACATGTAATGTTCTTCTGTTGTTCCAGACCCATTACAACTTACCCACCAGTGTTGCTTTGCTATGGCTAAGTGACTTTGATGCTCAGACTACTGATGAGAGAAAACATGAGTATTGCAAATCTAAGGCCCTGCCCTTGCAGTGGGTTACACCAACGTGAAAATGGAGTAAAAGCCATTTAGTGGGCCAAGCCAATGACTACTTTTTGCATTTATAACACCAGGCTAATAATCTTGTTGTTCAAAACACCATGTAGGAGTTCTGCAGCTCACAATCAATACATGTATCCCAACCTAATTGAGAGAAGCTATGACATTTTCTTCATATGCTGGAATATTCATGATAAGAGGACAAGAAAAATACCAGTATCTTTTGCTCTATGACATCAGTCTAGAAATGCTCCCTGTAGCCTGGATGTCTTTGTTCATTGAAAGCAGAGTGTACAGACAGTGCAAATATTACAAATCCATTTCATTTTTTATCGGGTAGCCATTAAGTTTTGCTAATCCTTAGAAAACAAAGTAGTCAGTTTCAGGAGGTGCATGTCTATAGGTTACTTATCTCGCTCAGGTGCAAAATAGTGAGCAAATTTCAGGACCAGATCTCAATGGATTTGAGTTAGTAGCATGAAATAATACTAGGAGTTCATGTGAAGGCTGTTTCAGGTATCAAAGGAAGGGGATATGAACTGAATTTTACACATTCACTTTAAAGAATACTGTTTCTGAAAAGCTGAACCTCTCTCTTTACCTGTCTTCATGGAGCAGCATTCCTATTGAGAAGATCTTTGAGCTTTACAGCATAAGGCCCTTAGCAACTCTTCCCTTGGCAGAGGTCTGCAAATGTGAGTGATTTGTTGGTTTTTCAGCATCTGAGTGAAGATCTCTCTTACCTGTAATGGCCTGTTCCAGTTTGTAGTGCATTGTAGTGGTGTCCTGGGAATGTGGTCCGCGGGTGGATTATTTCTTTTCTCCCTCAGAGTAAACACTGTTGAACTATTCCCTTCTCACCTCTGCCATTACAGCTTAGAGCCTTGTGGATGGCCTTTCAGCATCATGACAAAGTGTGCAACCTTGTAGTTATCCATGGGTTACTTCAGTCCTGTTGCTAATCTTGAGGGGGGTGTGTCAAAGCTGTAGTGCAGCCCATTTCTTAATTGCTTGCAGATCTTACCATGTGGGGGGTCTGTTACAGCTACTGTTTATTCCAGCTGTCCCATACTAACAGAGGAAGGGACTTCTTTCTATGGAAAGCATCCACTACTGTTAGACCAGCAGTGGTTGAGGATGATAGCTGGAACATCCTACAACAAACTGTCATACATGCTTGTTACAGCACAATATAAGCCTTCAGGCAACATTCAAGACCATAGGCTAGCTACAGCAGTGTGAATTTTACCTGAAGTTGGTGCTTTCCTTTGGGATTGCTATGAGCGATACAGTGGAAGGAATCTCCTGCTGCATAAAGACATAATGCATTTGGATCCTATAATATCTGTGCCTTTTAAAAAAAATATTACGTTTTAAATTCAAGCAATTTGCCCCTTTTGCTTTTGCTCCATTAGTAAATTAGCTCCAGCCTTCTGTCTTCAAACACAGCAAACAGCTGAACTATTCACCTCTACCTTGCAGTGCGCCAGGGCAGTCCAGCTACTCACAACCACACCAACTGCAACCCAGCTCCTGGGCCTTTGGAACAGTGCTTTACAGCGGAGCATTCCCACCAGGGTGCTGTAATTCCCTCTGAGGGGTAGGGAAGGAGGCTATGCAGGTCCGAGAGGATACAGCCTGCTTCACAAGGGCATTGCCTGTGTTCAGAGCAAGTTTTTCTAGCAGCATATCCTTAGTCGTGTAAGTGTAACTGACCTTTAAAAAATAGAGGAAGTATTATAATCTTTAATTAATGACTTAAGTCACAAAAAATCATTCTATATGGCCCAGCTATTTAACAAAAGAGCCTTTGTGCTGGAATATGTAGATATTTTTTTCAGTAACACAGACTTTTTTGGTGTTACCCAAACAACCATTAAAAGTTGCTGTGGACTTGTAACCAAACTATAGTAGATGATTCACATGTTCCTGTGTGTACTTTTATTTTTTCAACCTCAGTCATGCTTACCATAATATTCATGAGGTACTGCCGCCTGGTGTCCAGAAAGAGCTAGAGCTACACTCCTGCTCACAGTTACATGCATCAGAACAGCCTTGGCTGCTCTTAGTTGAAGCCTTGGCTGGCTCTTAGTTGAATTTTCCCATGTCAAGAAATAGAAATGCCACTAGATGCCGTGTAAGGGCATTTCACAACATGTAGGTTTGCAGGAGGGATCTTTCCCTCTGCTCCTGGAATAAGTGGGTGGATCAGCTCTCCCTCCTTTTGCTATGAACACAACACTCTATTTTTACTGTCATGCTCCTTATGGGCAGGAATCCTTTTCTCTAGGAATTTCCAACCCAGGATATTTTTAGCAGAAATTTACACTTTACACTGCAGAGGAGTGTAAAGAAGTTTGCCAGCTACTCTTGGTGTTTCCCATGGTGGGTTTGGTTTGGTTTTGGGGTTTTGGTTGTGGTTTGTTTTGTTTTGTTTTTCTTTGGGAATGGGGCGGGGGGGGGGAACAGGCAGTGTATTTTTTAGCTTTGATTTATATTCTGATGTTATGCAAGCAGTGACAACAGAAACAGTCTTTCTGTTCATCTCCTGTTACTGTACGCTTGCCTAGATCCTGTCCCTAATGGACTCAGAGGTACGTTCTTGATGGTCGTGAGGTAGCAAAGTTACAAAATTTTCTGAAGAGGAAGATATCCATTGTTATCAGGATCTCCAGTTTCTGTTTCAGCCAACAAGACCACTTAATTTTAATCATGGGTTTAAGATCATTCCCACTCTATGACAAAGAAACAGAAATGCTTTGCTGAATTTGGAACTAAGGGTAATATATTTTGCAAAGCCCTAAGTAGTTTAAGAGGTTTTCATTAACAGTAACTCTTGGAGTACAGCTTACACCTCCTTAAAAGTCCTAGACTGAAAGAGTGATATATGAGTTTTCTAGCACCCCACATGCGAGTCACTTGAGTGTGTTTACAGTCCTCCTCGCCAATCTTCTGTTACTTTCCCACACAGGGCTATAAAATGCAGCAGTTCGGCTACTGTATGGACAACTGAAAAGTCTAGGCAGCAGGGATGGGCACTTCAAGAAGCTGGGTGGGCCAAGCAGCTAGGACAAAAATTGCCAGCAAAGTTGTACTCATTTATCCATCAGGACCTCTGAGGCAGTTATGGTATTTCCACTGCCCACAAAAGAGTCCGCCCATTGGGCTTGGCACACGGGTTCTGCAGACATATTCATCTATGAATTGTTCTTCTCGGACTACCGAATTCAACCTCTCAAGCATCTCCCTGCATCCATTTGCCGTGCTGACTGCCCCGGGAGCTGCAGAGGATGCCTGAAACCAAAGTAAGCACATTTCACTCCAGCTCCCACCCCAAGGCCAGGGCAGGGGGACATGGGGCAGCAGCACCTGGCACAGCAGAGCCACCAAGTTACAGCCTGCTGAGCTCCAGCAGCTGCACATGGAAAGGGCAGTGTAAGCCTTGGTCTGTGCCTGTGCTCTTGCAGGGGAGGAGGTGCAGGTGTTTTCTCATTGTAGCCTAGAAATGGTGTCTAGCACAGGTGCCTGAAGCTCATGACAATTGCAAAAGGAGCACATTGAGGTAAACAGTAAGATTACACATTTCTGTTAGAATCAGCCTTCATATCTGACAATCACTTGTTTGTTCTTAAGATTGAGCTAGTACTAGGACTTTTGCAAAGGTCATTTATGCTACTGGCCAGGGAAAGAGCCACCCCTCTTCTCTGTTTTTGCTCCAAGTGCAGCAAAAATGAGAGGAACTTCAAGAGCATTAGAAAATTTGAAGCTGGGACCCCTTACCTACCTGTATTGCAAGTGATCCCATGCAGTAGGTCTGTAAACTAGCCCAGTGGCACCCTTAAGCCCAAGGTGATGCGAGGCTCTTTCTTCCTCCCAAGGCATCATGTATCAGACACCAGCAACATATCAAAAGACCAACCATTGTTCATCAAGAAGAGATAAAAAGGACAGCAAGTAACTGGACTCACTGGCCAGAGGAAAGCAACACGTTGACAAAGTAGGTCTGAGGAATTCACACAAGCCAGTGAAATTGTTTTTGCAACATTACCACTGAATGTCACAGCTGGAGCAGCACTTCAGGCCAGCCAGAGCCCACAAAGGTTCATCTTCTCTTCTCAGCACTCTTTTAGCCTGAGATTTTTCATAGTAGCACTAATACAGAATAGAGTGTCAATCCTAAATTGGACTCTCACAGCAACTATATCATACCTTGGCAGGAGGTGTCACTCATGAGTTGGAAAGTCAGCTCCAGGAATACTCAACACACACGGAAGGTACTTTTCTGTCTAATATCCCTGCAGAACACATTCACTACTATCACCCTTAGCTTGAAATAAAATAAAATTTAAAACAAACAAAAAGCCCCAACAGTTGAGTACTATTTTTTTAAAAATTAACAAAAACCTGAATCCATAAAGAACCCAGTAATATCAGATTAGTTTACCACATATGGGAATTAGGCTGTGCCTTTCTATTTGTCCATGATTTGCTAAAGCCTATTGTTTGCTGCAGCTCCACTGAGTAGGAGAGCTAAAAACCATTCCAGCAGCAGGGTTGGGTTTGACCAAGTAAAGGGACTCCCCAAGAGCCTTGAGTTCAATGTGCATCACATGTCACACAGCAGGAGGGAAGCTGATCTGCCATGCAGTCCCCATCTCCCCTGATGGATTCAGCCCTGCATGCTGTGCTTGCACTTATTAACATTTGCATCCTGCAGGGAGCTACAGAAGCAAAACAAGGAATCTCTCCAGAGAAGCCTGGAAGAGATTCAAAAGCAAGGAAGCAAAGACATAACAAAACCCCAGACTTCATGTACCTCACGTAGCTGTGGGTGAGCTAACTGGTGTTTTCTACCTTAGCTTTAGTAATACATTTGCAGCTTGTGTTATGGGGGTTTCTTGTTTTTAAATCTTGGCAGTCATTCTGTCCTTCCTACCTCTCATATCTTCTATCCAGGACTCTGTCATTCCCTCCTCTTCCCTTAGCCACCTCTCTTCTGCTTCCCTGCCAGTGTATTGGGAGCTTACATTTTCCCAGTGCATCCACAGTGTTTCTCAACCCACCGTGCTACTTTTACAGAGCCAAAGAGGATGCAGCACTTCAGAGGCAGGGAGTACACGCTTCCCTTGTCCACAGCACTGTGCAACTCCCACACAGGATCCAGAGCCGGACAGGAGTGAGCTTCCCTGCATGTGACATGAGGGTTGTGCCTACCATTTTCTTCAGCTCTCCCCTTTAAACATCCTGCTTTATTATTTCCTTAAAGGACTCAGCTAAAGAAGAAGCCTCTCCCTGTAGTGCCAGTGTAGAACTGAAGCCTGTCTTCCATTCCCCATTTGTAGGTCTCTAAGGGCTTGCTTCTGTTATGTCCATGCTGTGCTGCCCAATTTCCTAGATGGGCTGTCGCAATCCTCATCTTTGTACTGACTCTACCTTGGGATAAGAGTTGGGTGCACATGGTTCTCTTCCACATCCCTCTCTGCCTCTGTCTGGAGCCCTGAGCATGCAGCATGGGGTGTTTCTATAGGATGCTTTCTACTTAATTCCATAGAAGTTTCAGAGCTCAGTGGAGCAGTAGAAGTGTTCACTGCCAAGAGGTGTGTTTAACACTAGCTGCAAGGCAGAAAGACTCCATTAGAGCTCTTTACTTACAAAAATGATAGAAATGAAGATTCTCAGCTACTTCTAGCCATAGCACAGACATCCATCCAAAATATCGTCACATACTGTACAGCTGCATTACCCATGCCTTGGGGATGGTCCTGTACTCTAATGCAAAATCTCTACTTAAAGAAAGAAGCAACAAACACTTGTGCAGCAAAACTGTTTTTCTTCTTCTGCCTGACGATTCTCAATCACTGAGCCTGTTTATGGAGATGCCAAAAGACAGCACTACACAAGAAAGCCTGGGAATGGTTAAACTTAATCAGGGACTCAGAGGGTCTTTTAGAAGTCCTCATGGACTCAAAGCTTGCTTTCAACTCACCAGGTTCACATCCTTTTCTTTTTTTTAACATATAGCAAATTTCCTGTTAAAATCATTTAGAGTAAAACGTAGTTGCTGTAAACACCTGTCCTTTCAATTCTGAGCTGTCTGTGGGGAAAAGCCTAACCACAGCTTGTTACCTTCAGAAATTACAGACTAACTGTCGAGTCTTTCTGCTGATATTAATGGAGCTTCTCAGCCATACCATGCATCCCCCCACTTTCAAGCCTTGTGAGCCAAAATTCAAGGCCTAAGGGAGTCAAATGAGAAGGCTAGAAGGGACTTAAGATCAACGTCACCCTCCCTTACACAGGAACTCTATAGCCATTAATTTCTGCACCATCAGCTTTGTTGGCCTGGTTAATTCACTCTGCAGGAAGCAGGATTGCTGGAAAGCACTATCCAATCCCATTTAGCAGTTCCTGCCTCTCCTCCGTGGCCTGTGTTCACTGCTGGGACAGACCTACTCTGTCACATTTGGCACAGGCTCACTGCTGGACCTCAGAACATCCATCAGCTTCTAAACAGAGGCTTCTGTTCTTGCAAACAAATTCAGTGGAGTAATAGCCAGTTCCAGGACCTGAGGAAATTTCATTCCAACTCAGACCCCATCAGTCTGACCCCTTGAAAGCCAAAGCAGAGAGAAATCGTACTTTGAAATGAGGTCATTACAAGAGGGGAGGAGGGGATGCTGCTGCTGAGCACGTAAGTAGGAGAACAATGGCGAGGGGGTGGTTAAGATTAAACAGCTAGAGAGAGAGATTAACATCTCATGACTGATTTTTGTTCACTGACCTGCAATAAAATAAACAGACTTTAACAAATAGGTGATTAGCTGCGTTATTCCAGTGTGGTTGTTGCTATTAGAGTACTGCCATCCTCTTCACTTTTCATTGGCTAATACTTCTGGGTTTTTATAGATCAGGCTGGTGGAATTAATAGGAGTAGGGAACAGAGATCTTGCTATGCTAATAAGCATAAATCCAGTGTTTCATTTTCAGAGTGAAAGTACCTGCCCCTTCACTACTCTCTCCCACCGGTTGGCTACTGTCTGATTGTCTGTGCACAAGAATCAAGCCCAGCAGATTGGATGGTTTGCTGTTCACATGTTCACATTTTCAGACAGGCAAAATCAGGGAGCTGAAAGGTGCTTGTAGATGTGTGCACAGTGCAATTGATGAATGATAGCCCTCTGCCACCTTGTCTGAAATTTCCTCCTTTCCTGAGATATAAAAAAATATATATTTATATATTTATAATATATAAATAAATGAATATATAATATAAGTGAATTAAAAAAAAGGGCTTGATGTGACCAGATAAATTAGCCAGCACAACTTCAAACTCTTTTCAGCAAAACTTCAAACTCTTTTCTCAGCTGCACAAAAAGCAATGGACATAGTTCAGAGCTCTGATGAGATGCAGAGTCACAAATTTGTCCTACAGGAACCAGAAGAGACCACTGATCATATGTGCACACTTAGTGCCAGTTGTCACGTGCAAACAGTTGGTGTCTACCACTGCTCTTCAGTACCATCCACAGTGGGAAATGTAAGAGACCATTCTGGGTCTGTTCTTTTTAAGTACCTGACATCATGGTACGGAGGCCTTGTGCAGCAAGTGGGGAACTGAACTGGGTCTCACCATTTTCCCTTTGGCAATTTAAGAGCTGCCCATTGTACCCCAGAGACTGACTCCAGCAGCAGAACTCCTGGTGGCAACTTGGTGCTGCAATTCACAGCCCAGTTTCTGACACTGAAATCTGATGGTTTCAGCTAACTCTCTTGGCTGTGAATAACACAGCAGCTGAGGCACATACTGCCTGCAGGACCAAGGATACAGTTGGCCTTATGAGCTGCAAGTGCACACTGCTGGCTCATGTCTAGCTTTCCATTCAGCAGTACACACCAAGTCCTTCTTGGTGGGGCTGCTCTCAATCCCTTCATCCCCAAGCCTGTATCAATACCAGGGCTTGCCCCAACCCAGGTGCAGGACCATGCACTTGGCCTTGACCTCATGAGGTTCACACTGGTCTACTTCTCAAGCCTGTCCAGGCCCCGCTGGATGACATCCCTTTTCCTCAGGCTTGTCAGCCATGCCACTCAGCTTGGTGTCATCTGCAAACTTGCTGAGGGTGCACTCAATCCCACTGTCTATGTCACTGATGAAGATATTAAACAGTACTGGTCCCAGTACAGACCTCTGAGGGACACCACTTCTCACCAACCTCCATCTAAATATTGAGCCGTGCAACCATCCAACCAATTCCTCATCCACTGAACAGTCCACCCACCAAAACAATATCTCTTCAATTTGGAGAGAAGAATGGGGTGTGGGTGTGGGTGTGGGGGGTGTGTGTGTGTGTGTGTGCTTATTAGTTGTTACAGAACTTCAGACAGACAACACTCATAGTTCTGTCCTTGTCCACTGATGTAGTCACTCCATCACAGAAGGCCACTGGGCTGGTCAGGCAGGATTTGCCCTTGGTGAAGCCACGCTGGCTGTCTTGAATCACTTCCAATGGAAAGGATGCTGGCTGCACGATGGATGTCATTGAGCATTTCTGCTGCATTTTCTATATCTAAGAGGTGCTCAAAACAGGAACTAGCCCAGGCTGGCTCCAAAAAGGACTTTGCAGCAGAGAAGAGTGCCAACTGCTAAATTCTGCACAGACTGCCACCAGGTCAGGTGCTGTTATGGAAATAAACTGCCAGGCATTTGCACACAGTTATTCCTACAGCCCGTGCTAAACATATAGTCCATTTATGTGAAGCAAGTATGTGGTGTGGTTGCCAAAGATGTCTAAGGCCAGACTTCATGGCCTTTCATGGAGACTTGCATCAACATCCATTGTTCGAAGAACTCGTGCAATGCACACAGCAATAACTGTTTCTCTACATCATTCATCATCCCAAAGATCTACCCACCAGTTTGCCCTATGGTTGGACTCAATCTTAAGGGTCTTTTCCAACCTAAGTGATTCTGTGATTCCATACACACTTTGAAACAGAGTCAAATGTGACATTAAAGCACTGTGACAACTTTGCACTAACTTTCTGTATTAAGTATTTCTTGTATGCTCACACCACCTGTTGCCGGTTCTTTTGAGTCCAGGTCAGCAACCCAGCCAGCCAACAGACAAAAATCAAGCCCTGAAGGTTGTACTTACTTATCATAATAGCAATAATACATCAAATCAAGCACAAAAATCAAGCAAACGTCATGACGAGGTAATCAAACCTCAATCAAATGAGGTCTGAGGTAACCCAGAAAGCTTGGAAGAATAGGGCTGTATATACTTAAAAGGACAGGAGGTTATCCAACCTTTCCAAATATAACCTATTCCCAAATAGATTAGATGCCATTCTGTCCTCTTTAGTATTTTATTTTATTTCATTTAGCATTTTATTTGGAAATAGTGAGTGCACGTTAGCCCCTGTCATTTAATAAGGACACAGTTAAAAACAACACCGATGAAGTAATTTGTGATGGAAGGATGTGAAGGTGGAGGTTTCATATTCCCCCAGCTGTTTCCCCAGAAGACACTTTTTTCCTTCTCTTTCCTTTCAGCCCTTGCAGACCTTTGCCTTGGCCTGACACCTGGTAAGCAAAGCTGTGCTCCACTAAGTCTATCAAACCTGGCCCTGCTCTCTCTCCTTACAGCCACAAACACTCTTTTGTTCCACTGGAGGTGGAGAGTATGTAGTTGCAAATAGAGCTCTTCTAAATAAATTAGATCTACAAAGGTGTTCATCTGCCTGCCAAGTTAACTGACGAATCATGTTGACAAGGTCTTTACATGCTTGAATGAGATTGCCCAAATACATAAGGTTATAAATGTGTTTTTGGAGTGCAGTAGTTTCTTTTGATCTGAAGCCTCACCTACTGGTGACATAAGACATTTGTATAACCAGCTTTGCGTATTCCATGAAGCAGTTTGTTTTTAAGAGTCTGAGATATAGGTGCAAGAAAATGATAATCAGACTAGAACAAGTCAAGGTTTGTTCCAGCCCTGCACCAAACAAGAAAAAATGACAGAAGAAAAGTTCCAAAATAGAGGAATACAGTTTTCTATTACCTGCTAGCTGTGCTTTACTATTAAAACACTCTGCTTTAGCATTAAACAACAATCCTTCCTGGTTCCAGCTGGAGAACAACTTGAGTTTAACGTAACTTGCTCCCTTTGAATACTTAAAACCGACTTTCAAAGGGAAAAAAGTGAACCAACTGACCCAAACTGGTTTACAATGTTAGCCAGTAATTCAGATGCACCGATAAACATCTAATAAGAACTATGTAATTTCAGTCTTTTTAGTCTTCAGGGGCACAGCAGTTAACTACACACCAGGAAGGGACTGAAGCTTTTAATCACTATTTCCTTTTCACACGTCTGTGTTACAATCTGTACACAATAGAAGGGATTAATAGGCCAAAGCTAGCAATGCCACGTGAGATTGAGACTTTCCTGTTCCCAGGAGAAAGTTGGTGACAAAGTATTGAAATTGAAGCAAAGTTCATCTGCTCTCACAAAAGGAAAGATTACTGTGGGACAAACTTAGGCAAGAGGTAATCGACAGAGTTGGGAAGGAGAGAAACAGAAACTGTTCAGAAACTGCTCATGTCTGCTGAATTCGATAGTTTTCAGGCAAAGGAGGCTGTGTAAAGAGCTGTCCTTCTACGTGCACCCCCAGCTGGGTCAGGTGTACCACATGAAATGATTGATACCAGCTGAAAGTGTAGTCCACTCCACAGTTACACAATAGTTCTTTTGCATGTAGCAGCAGTAAATGCAGCCCAAAACCCAGAAGAATAAGAGTCCCACACAGTAAATGCAATAAATGCCGTGACGACAATAAAGCCAAAACATGAGATCTCCCCACAGCTAAGAATGGGCTTTTTTGTGGTACTTTTTGCAGATGCAGCATTAGGATGGTGGTATATAAAAGTAGCCACAGGGTTTGATTTCAGGTCTCAGCTTTCACTTCAGCAAACTGCCAAAAATGGGAAAGGTAAGTGGAAATCCCAGTATGCCAGTACCCTGCTCTGACAGACACTGGGATGGGATGGACTATAAGTCTTTGCAAATGTTTATATTGCAGATAATTTTTTTTACGAAGGCAAGAACTTCTGGGGCCACTGCTGTGAATGTAGCAGTGACCACCTTGACCTGCAGTCCTCTGTGAAACAATACAATTCCATCCAGGTGGAAAAAGGGCAGGTAGATCATTTAGGAGAACCCAAACTACTCAAGACATCAGTACTTTGTTAAAAAGGGAGACGATCCTGATTTCCAGAAGTGGTTTAGTCTCTGCAACTCCATCAGTTCTTGCCACATAATCCTACAAGTGAGTTTTGCTTGGCAGCGTTTAAGAAAATGGGTGTCATTTATCCTTTAAGAATATAGTTACACACTCTCTTCAAGTAACTCAAGAGACAGGCAAAATTCAGTAAGGCAATGCAAAGTTTCACTGGAGATGAAGGAAATAATCTGTTTCCTATCAGCGGTATTTCCAGGGCCTGTTCATAACTTGGAGATGCTAAAAGAAAGCTGAGTGACTACCTCTGGGTAGATAATGTTTTTACATGGCCCAGGGAAGGGCCAGCAGGGCCAGCTGAAATCAAATTCTGCTGTGGGCTGATGTATGCTACTTGCTCATGACCATAGTATGTTGTGATTCAATGGCACAAAAGCATATTAAATCAGATTTGTAATGGGTATATCTTTCCTAACAAAAAGGCTGTGTTGGTTAAAATCAGTCAAAGAATTAATACTTGCTTAAGTACCTCTCTGGTTAGTAGGATATACTGTACAGTATAAGCCATAGCAGCAGGAACACTCCACAGGCTCATGCTTCACATAGCTCATCAGTTTGCCACATGGCAATTGCCAGCACACTGGTGTGTAATGGGAGCCTGTGGAGCAACATGGTAAATGTCTTTTAGTAGCATAATTCTGAAAAGGCCACATTATTCATGCCTGGTCGCAAGTAAGTGCCACAGATCATCTCAAAGTCACATGAATACATATTCCCCTCTTGTCACAACATAGAGTCCTTATAAATCCCATTTCTTCAAATCATGAAGCATCCTCAATTTACTCCCCACCACACATGTGATCACACCTGTTTGCTGGCAGTCCTGAGCTCCTCCAGGCGGGTAAGAATTAAACTTTCCCTGTTAGTTTCAAAAGAGTGAATCTCTTTGCAATCCCATCCCCAGAACAGAGAACACTTTACCAGAAATGCACACAGTAGCTGGGCAAGTTGCCTTTTTCTGTACTTCTGTCTTGTTCAGTAATGTCAGAATCAGTCAAATTTCTGTCTTTCCTACATTTTTGCTGTGTTTGCTGCTGCAGAGTTCTGTTTCCCACAAGATTCAGCTCTATGAAAAGGAAGAGCTCCAAGGCCAAATATTGGAGCTTGCTGATGATTGCCCATCAGTCCCCAGGCTACATCCATCTCCCTGAGATCTGCTCCCTCAATGTTTTAGGTTGCTCTTGAATCTTTTTATGAAAAGCCCAACTTCAGGGGCTGACAGGACTTACTGAATTCCCAGGGAATATGGAAGATTCCTTGATGGGGTGCAGTAAATGCCAAAATTATCTCTGCAGAAGCTGGGTGACTTGCAGTGAGTTATCGCTCCCAAGCTAAATAAACAGTGAAGGCATTCCAAAATCCTTGTTCAAATGAATTTTCCTTCAGTACTACAAACAAATTAAAGTTGTGCAGTCCAGAGGGAAATCCAGTATCTCTCACATTTTAGGGGAGAGGAGGAATATTTTTAAAAATATTCACAATTAACCAGCTGTTCCACAGTACATGATAATGTAAATAACTGTTAAAGGTCCAACTGCATATTGCTAGCCCTGGTAAGTGTAGAGCTCCTCAGTCATCACTTCATGGATACAGCTATTAATGGGAAGGTTTGGTTCTTTCATCTGAATTTCACCCACTTTTACAAGTTCTGATCTAGTAATATATTCCAGCTCTATACTTTCCAGGGTTAACAATATGTAGTTGGACCTTTAACAGTTATTTAAATTACCATGTACTGTGGAACAGAAAAGTAAGTTCCGTTAACAGTTATATCCAGTGAAGTACTGACTGAGGAGGAAAAAAGACAGAAAGATACCCAGCAGAAGTCAGAACAAGGTGAACACTGTACTTGGCATCAAATTCTTCCTACAAACAAGCTGCTCCATGCTACCACCAGTCCAGCAAAGATTTCCAGTCTTACCCCAGCTGTTTCCTCCGGAAAGAATTTTTCCAGATCTGGAAAATCACACCACCCTTATATAGCAATTTTTATTGAACCTGTACTTAATGACCTAGATGTTTAGCTGGTGTCGGTCACACTGCCTCTAGTAATTTCAGAGATGCACTGATCTGCAGCTGCAGGAGATTGAGTGGAATCCCTAGGCTATCCTGCATGCAAAAAGAATTAAATAAGCATACCCGTGTGGGTTAGAAACGGGACAACATCTTGTTGTGCTGGAAAAAGTCTACTGCAGCATTAATTACCATTCAAGTAATTATGTATATGCCTAATAATCATCACTGAATGATGTGCCAGCAGGCACTCTTTGCAATAATGAATGAGAACCATAATAAAACATAACAAAACACAGTTAAGGCATCTCACATATTAACATCTCTCTTCTCCTTTAGGTAGTGGAGTCTAGATATTTTTTCCAGGCATAGTTAGGCAAGGTGCTGGAGACTTTTGAAAAGAGAAAACAGTACTGAGAGTGCAGAGCTACTAGGACATTCTGCAACCTTATCTAATAAATGTTTAATTGTAAATAATTTCATCTGGGCTTTAAATAGTAGGCTTTGATTTTGTTTTGCATAGTAAACATTCTTATAATGGAGTCCTTATATAAAACTAAGCAACTTCAACGGCAGTGAGGTAGACTGCTTAAAACTCACATCACCACTTGCTAATGCCAGAGAACTCATTTAGCCATTATTTCACACCCACATGACCCATCAGTAGCAGCCTGTTAGTGATCCTCACCAGCCTTTCCCTGACAACTCTAGAGAGGAAAATAGAACTATTCTTTGCCCTTCTCGTCCTTTCTTTGGTTCAGGGGACACTATCTCTTCCCCTCCTCCCTGTCCATTCCTGCACAAAGTAGGCTGTTCAGCTGCTTGCAAATGTCTGGTGTACGTAAGAACATCCTACTTCAGCCACAGAGAAATGGAGCATGAACAATTCAGCTCTCAAGGCAGAGGTGTGAAAAAGCATATTTCCTCTTGTTCACAAATGCCTAGTATCATTCACGCATAGGAACTGCACAATGTAAGTAATAGGTGAGTTAGTGTGCTTAGGTTAGTGTGCTAACCCAGGTTTGCAAAAGAACATAGAAGTTCAAGTGCAGTATTTACTTGCCTGCTTAGAACAGGGAACTACAATATTTCATTTGCCTTCAGCAAGAATAAAATAAAGAAAAAACAGACCAGTTCCCCAGACAGGAATTAACATATGCCAACGTACTTCAACAAAGTATCTAGTTCAATTAGTGCAATTGAGAAACACAGCCAGCGGTGATGTGTAAGTTACATGCTGGCATTCCTTTGGTCAGAGGCAAGAATGAACAGAAATGTACTATTCAGTGATGAGAGCAATAGTTAGATATCTGGATTTTGATTCTGCTGTGTCCTAGAGTTTGGGCCTAGCTAAATCTCTCCAAATTTCTCCACCTGAGACACAAATAGTGGCAATTCATCGTTTTCAAGGAGAACTGAGAGGTTTTACTTGTGTTTGCAAATGCTCAGAGAATATCATGCAGACATTAAGAACAAGGGTGCTAGAGGAGAGAGGAACACTGGAATTCAGAGAGCATCCAACTTTTTCCTAATAAGTCTTCTAGGTTCTTATAGATTGTTTTATGGTTGGTAGCAGGCACTACAGTTGCTGGCAAGCAGGGTATTTTTGTCTACACAAACACTCAGTGCTATTTTGAGATGATCCCTGTGCTCTTCTGGGCTTTTCTGAGGTGCAAAATCAGTCAACCTCCATGTAAAAGCAGCTGACATAACAGCATACGAGGTGAGGGCAGTTGGAACAGATGTAAATAACCAGACTCCCCAGGTCATGGATATCATTTGGCTAACAAGATATTTTGGCTCTGGAGTTTAAGATCAACCCACAGACCTTCCTGCAGTGCACATCCCATCTGTGGCATAGGGTCTGGGAGGGGAAAGTGTAGGATTTACGGAGAAGCTGGATGACTACTTGGAAGACAAATCCACTGAGGGCTATTAACCAGAGAAAGTAACCTCCTGCCCAGGAAACAACTTAAGCTAAAAATACTTGAGGTTTGAATGAAGTATCATATGTATTTGTTTTATATCTACCCTTCCCTTACTGCCTACTCATGGCCACAGTTGCTGCCAAGTTACTTGACTAGCTGGACTGCTGGTCTGATCCATGATGGCTACTCTATATTTGCAGCTACTATAAAGAATTCACATATCATTGACCCTGTTCTGGACCCTCGAGTCCTAAAATTTCATCACCAAGCCCACTTTACTTCAAATAGATGACATTTCCTTGATATTTTAACGCTGATTTGTACTTAGGCCTTGTAATTACTAGACTGAATGGAAACTACTTAAAAGGCCAGATCTAGCACTATGCCTATTGCCCTGACTTCTAAAGACCACTGCAATGTATCGATTGACTGAGACTTGCACTATGCCATACCAAACAAGGGCCCAGAATGAACGCAGTCCTGAGCATCTTTGGGATTAATCAGATCAGACTGAAATATTACTGCAATGTTCTTCCTAAGCAACAGGGTTTTTTAAGTTCAGCTGCAATTAAAAATTCTTTAGCTGAAGAAATTACTATGCTGTTGCATTCTGCCTCAATACTTGAGCTCCAAAAATCTGTATATCTCTCAAGTGAAACATTTCTCCGTGTAGATTTAGAAAGGCTCATCTCTACCTTAAGCAAGTGGTATCCATCCTTCAACTTCTAGTCTCTATATATGAACTCTGAATTATGTTAATATAGAATTTCAGCAGTGAAGCCTGGGTGGATGTAGACATCCATTACCACACATTTTTGATTACATAATTTTCTCTCTCATACACACACTCTAAACTGTTAAAGGAAACAAGCAGCAATACCCGGCCTGAAGGCTCTTGAAAATGAGGTCAGTTTTTATTAGCATACTGTGAAAAATGTTTTACAGTATCACCACTGGGAGTCCATGTGCATTAAAAAACCTTTGTCTCATATAGTCAGGGAACAGAGAGAGATTAAAACTAAAGTGACATTAAACGATTCTGCTGCAGTGCTGGACATATTCTGTCTGTAAGGTTACAGAATTACTGCTGACTCCTCCTGCACGCTGAGGTCTCACAGATAACGTCTGGCAAAAATGGCAAAGGTACGAACAGCTGAGTGAAGGGGGCACTGACAAACAGCCTAGCAAACGCATAGCTCCTTGTAGGCAAGTAAGTTTGCAAACACAGTTTGTTGGTCTACCAACAAATTAGCAGACGGGAAACCTCAAGTGGTTGTTTTATTATCTAGCTCTTTGCTAAGTTTCCTAAAGAAAGCCTATAGTGTACTTGGAACCTTTCAAATGCTAAAACATTTACACATACAAATCTTTTGTTTTCATTTTTCTGCCTGGCTGGTTTCCCTTTGAGTTTGTCAGCTGCTGAAAGAGACTTAAAGTTTCTATATTCTTAAACTTCTGAGATGAACAGGAAAATAAGGTTGAAGTACACTATTCCAAACAAATGTAATAAACATCACCAAGCAATGCCACCGAATTTAAATGTCCCTAACTTGATTTTACTGCTGCTAAGATATAGCTTCCCAATAGGACCTAGAGTGTTCAATGATAAACTGGGGTTACACACAACAGTCTTGGTTTGTTCCTGTACCCTTAAGAGAGGTGAAAGCTTCAGCACAATTGAAAGGTAGAAGAATTCTTCCTTCCTTTATCTGTAGTCTACGTTGCAGAAGATTTCCAGGAGCCCAGAACTGAGTGCACTGGAAAATGGGCACAAAGTTGAATGGTTGTGTGACATGAAAAAGTCATCCATGGAGCTTTCAGTCAAAAAGCAATTTGGGTTTTACTTTCACCAAATGCTCCCAAAAAGTTGTCATAAAGCTGCTGGCAGGCTATTTCCAGCATGAAATCATGATGATAGTTGCCCCCAACTTCCCAGAGCCCCAAAGGGACATCCACCTGTCATTTCTAGTACTAGAGAAATGAAGACACCAGTAACTATGGATCACATAGAAAATGGAGGCAAGGGCTTTGCTAGTCTTCAGGCCTGGTGGAAGTGTCCCTATGAACCTTTGCAGTTTTTTGATTGTTTTGCACACCCTGGGCAAAACAAAGCCAGCTTTCAAATACTTTCCAGTGTCACTGGGGTTACTTTGTTTTATTGCAGATCACTTGCTTTGATGACAGAAACTTTGCAGGCTGCTGCTGTGCAGCCACCACAGACCAACTTGCCCAGCTCATCTGCTGCAATTCTGACAAGGTGGAAGATAGCTGCTGGATGATCTATGAACATCCCAACTACGTAGGCCATCAGTTCTTCCTGAGGAAGAGAGAATATCCTGACTACCAGTACTGGATGGGCGTCGATGACTCCATTATGTCTTCTTGTGTCATCACAGCAGGAACCTTTCCATATTGCCTACGTGTATGTTACTGCCTATATCAGAATCAGAGCCCTACAACACATTTTGACAGCTCTGGCGCAAATAACAGCTTCCCCAGAGACCTCTGTGTAGAAGGAGAGTAGCAGAAAGGACATTTACCAAGTTCACTTAATGGGGTTTATACTCCCAAAGAGACAGGGAAATCAATTGGGATTCTCAGCCAAACAAATGGTTGGTTAGTGCTTGGGGGAGGGAGGGAGGAGCAGGGGGAGTGGGGAGTTTACTGTATTAATTTTTATTTTAATAGTAAGTTTATCTATTATTTTATATATGTATGTGAAAACACTTAACATCACCAATCTTCTAAAAGCACTCTGTCTATATGTAATCTATACAAGAAAGTTTAGTACAGAGCTAAGAACCAAACCACATCTGCCATGCCCCAGTCAATGCTCTTCTTTCAAGGGAGGCAAAGTTGGTGACTACTCTACTAAGAAGCAACCTGACACCTCTCATTGTAGATTCTCCACCACGTATCTGAGCTGCAAGTGAAGGCGTATTTGCCTTACGGTAGATTTTTTTCAGGATTCTTCATCCCAGAATAGATCTCTCTTTTTCCCTCCTAGACTCATTCCCTGGAAAAGTTTTACTAAGAATGGAGAGGTTGCCAAGATGTGAAAGATTTTAATGCTCACATATAAAGCTAAGGAACTGATATTTGGCCCAGGAATAGCCTTGATGCTGGAACGTGTCCCTCCAATGTTCATGAAAAATTAAGTTAATCCATGTTGTAAGCTTTATGTACAATTCACAGCTTCCCTGTCCAGTAGAAGCTTCATAGACCATCACAGTAAGTTTCCAGATACATTCCATCTGCGTAGGATAATGCAGCTTTTTTTTTTTTTTCACTGACGTGCAGTTCTGGGCTTCACTTAGCTAAGCCAAGTTCTGGATCCAACTGCTGAAAGTTAGTGCACTCTTGTGCCCTTTCAAGCTGTAGAGGGAAAGAAGTCACAGATGAGGAGGGTGGGAAGCTGACTTGGGAGAATGACGGGAAGTATCTGAGAAGGAGCAGGGAAAAAAAAATCCTAAAATTAGGACACATTTCTGCATGCTTTACAGATTCAGAACAAGCGTATACAAAAAGTTTGATTCCATAAATGTAGATACTAAAGTATTTTTTGTTGGATTTCATTGTGTTTAGAAATTTGTGGATTTTTTTAAACGAAGTAAGAAGTTGGACCTTGCACAGCAGCAGTACTCTTGGGACTATACAACTGCACTTGAGCACCTGCAAAAACTGTATTGAGCATTGATGCAAAAGCAGAAAGTATTTTTCAGTATCAAATCTTTGCAGTGCTAGATACAAGAGTCAAAGAGTATTGAAAAAGTTTAGCATTTTAATAGATGAGAAGCAAGAAAACCTGCCCACCTAAGGCTGAGAAACAAAAACAGAATTAGGAAAAGCTCCCCTATATCCCAGCCAGAGCCTTATCCTGTTATTATATCAACAGCTAAGAACATTGAGGACATGTGACTGCTGCAGCAACCCAGGTATATCACTGATCTGCATGTCCAGTTGAAGTGTGGTGATCTTGGCAGGACTCCACTTCTGATTTCTGCCCTACTGCAACTCTTTCAAAGAAACTATAGTTCTGCTCTTACTGGAGCAGAAAGGACTCACAGCGCTGCTGTTTTAGGACCCAGTCAGATTTATTCCAGTTAAACTGATTTCTCTGCACATACTAGTGGCTATTAACTCTAGTGCTGCTATTACCAGTATTGCATCTAGCAAGCTGTACTCAGCTAGAACTGCCACTTGACATCCTGTGCATCCATGTTTGGATTTGCCTTTACAGCCCCAGGAGCACAGCTGGCTAGAGATCTGTGAGAGGAACGCTGTCAGAGGCAGGATGTTGGAGTTCATGGATAACTGTCCTTCTCTCCAGGATGACTTTGACTGCAGGGACATCTGGTTTTGATACTTCATACTTGAAGGAACCTGGGCTTTCTATGAATAGCTGCACTTCCAAGGACAGCAGTAGCTCCTGAGGCCTGGCAAATACATGTGATTCACCAGCTGGAGTGCCATGATCACCAAAGTTGGATCCTTACAACCAACGGCGATTATTTCCTAACCAGCACTTTCCTAAGTTATATGTCAATGAGTAGTGCCATTAGTAGGTTATTAAGGCCCAGGAGTTATGAAGCCTACATGGATTAGGCTCCCCTTTCCTGCAATGCTTTTAGCCTTTGATTTAAAGCCCAACAGAATCAAAAGGCTTCTTGACTACAGTGGGCTTCAGAGCCTGTGCTTACTTTACTGGTAGGAGTAATTCCCCTGAAGTCAGTGGAGATCTGTTGGTAACACCCACGCTCAGAGAAAACCTCTATCTAAATTGCCAAGCTGTATTTTTATCTGCAGTCTTGGATCAATTTAAAATTAGTGTCTTTGAAGAAAAATATTATTTCAGACCTTAGAGGAAAGAAATGAAATGCATTCTTCATTTATGATAATAAAAATAGAAAAATTCACCTGTAACTGAGTCCACAGGACCAACTCCTTGCTTGAATTTATTATAGGTACCTTACAACTTGAATGGCCCTATAAAAGCAATGTTCTTCTCAGAAGTAATCTCTTGTGAATAGACTGGCAAGTTTAGTATGATCATGGAGGTACTGCCTATCAAACCTGCAGCTGTAACACTAGATGACTTAAGACAGAGCAAGGCATTTACAGTATTTACCATCTTTCTTAATAAGAATTACTTCTGTGTGACTATTTGTAACATGACAGATGTCAAAATAAATCTTTCAGTTGCTTATTCACTTCATGATGAAGAAACAGTTCTGGTACCTAATAATTCCTGGTCCCATTTGGCATTAAGTTCGGCGTTGCACACAGGACTGCATTGCTCCGATTTCCAGCTCAGGGTCTACACTATCCTCTTTTATTTAGCCAGGAATTAAAACTGTTTATAGACCTGAACTCATGTTGACCTTCCGTAGCACAGAGAAGAAGCAACTTTCTGTAGGGTCTGGGGTTAGAAACCAGAAGAGAGACCCATTTTGTTACAGAGTCTACAACAGTTCAGTGTGTGAGTGGGCCCCCACAAGTCTCACGCATACTTTAACAGCACACTGTTTACGCAACACTGCAGGATCCTTGAAACTCTGCTTTAAGGATTTACAACACTGGCCATCATTCAGGTCTCTTTACCCTTTCTGTGTCAGCAGTTAGGCTAGCAGAGCCCCTGGAGAATTCACAAGGGCATAAAGAAGGGCACAGCCTTGGTTTCACATCCCACACTGAAGCAGACACTGTGCTGCAGCCAACACCTAATTTCTGGGAGGCCATGGTGCTAACATTTTGCAAGAATCTCACCTCTAGCAGCAGTTGGAACTTTCCTAAGTCCATTTCCCTTTGGTTACTTCTCTTCATTTGCTTTCTTCCCCAAACCAAGAGGAGTTAGGCTCTGAGTTGCTATAGCAAGTGTTCTCAGGACATTACCCTGTCAGCTGAGAAGGAATTAAATTCAGACATAAAACTAGAGACTACCAACACCTACACATCCTTAAACATTGTTTGCTGACATGTTGGTTTTTATCTGGTACGCTGATTGCTTTCAGGAGCCATGCAGCAGATCCAGGTCTACAGAGCATTGCAACACAATGAAATCATTCATTAAACAGCTTCTTAACTAAAGGAGAATGATTTGAAGTGCAAGTATAGTAACTTCACTAATCACTGGCAATTAGATGATGGAGAGTAAAGCATGGCTTACTTTGAGTGAAAAGTCAGTTTTGTGGAGGAAGGAGAACACTTTTACAATGCCATCTTCTGCAGTAACAACTGGCGTTTTCAAGTGTCTGCAAAACAAAAACAGCTGTAGTGCAAGTCCACACATACTGGCTCTAGCATAGGTAATCTAAATGACAGCAGAGGGGATGGGCTTGAACATCCAACCAAGAATGTTTACTGGCTGTTAGAGCTTGTAAGAACCTAGGCAGACCAAACAATATAAACACATACACATATTTCGTCTGTACCCTACATAAAAACATTCTTAGAACATGTTATGGTTGGAGAAAACCCATAACAATTTATTGTCGTTCAGACAATTATTCTGTCACCCGATGACCCCTCCCCACCCAAGAAAGGGGAATTGGGGAATGCCAGAAAAACACGAGGGTTGAAATGTAAATAGGTTTAATAGAATAAGACTAAATAATTAACAATAATACTGAAGAATGAGTATTAATCCTGATACTTATACAAGATATACACAAATTATACTCAGCCAATTCCATCAGCAGAAAACTGTGCATTCCCAGCAGTGGACAGCCAATGTGGGACACTGTAAGTGCAACAGCCTCAGGGGGAAGGGAAGGCCTCAGGGGTCTGGCACTGGGGCAAGGAGTTGTCTGGATTGCCGCCATCAAGGGAGAGCCAGCTACGCAGGAAACCTTTCTCATTTATATTGAATGTGACATTCATGGTATGAAATAATCCTGTTGGCCAGCTTGGGTCAAATGCCCAGACCTTGCTCCTTCTTGTCCCTGCACCTGGCAAGGCTTGAAAACACTGAGACCTTGAGTTCCACAGAGCCTGGCTGGCCATATAGTAAATATTTTCATGAATTCAGACCCTAGAGTCTTCTAAAAGTGCAATTTTCCCAGCATTAGAAGAAAAATTAATCCTGTGTCTCTCAACCCAGGACAGAACTGTAGCAAACTTAAGGTCTGTGGTAAGGGAGCCTCTGCTACAGAAAGGAGCGCAAAAGATCAAGTCACTGCCTGGGCCTTTTACAACAGGGGATTCATTATATTGAAGGCCCCCTGTGGAAACAAGCTAAAATGACAGAGAAGGACAAAACCACTCATGATGGTCTCAGGCTTCCCTGAGGTAAATTCCTTCCTGAATTTAAGTCTGGTGAAGGGTTTAACCCTGCATATATGAAAGCAGAGCAGCCAGGGGCCAGAGGGACTTAATGCTATTAGCCAAACCACCACCTCCCAGCTTTAGCTGTGGCAAGTCTCCAACACTTTGAAAGAAAGTGACTAAAATCCCTAGATACCAGCTTATGTGTCAAGCAGTAAACAAATTCTTTCCCATTTCCAAATTTTGCAAACAACTAACAAGCCCTGAACTACCTGGGGTACAATGTGAATACGGTGACAGCAGGGAGATTAAACACTAATTAAGTTTGCTGGCTTACCTAATGGAACAATTGCAAATTCATTTTGTGCAATTATAGCCAGAGAAACTGAAGGCAGGCTGATCCTGTGCTACTCTCAGGGAAACACCATCAAAGGCATTGGCATCTTGCAAGGGCCAATTTGTTCCTTTCCAACAGCCACACCAAATGCAATCTCTGGTTAGTTTGATTTGATTGGTTAGAAAATAAACTAGCATCCACAAAGTCCTATTTCTTCACATACTGTAAAAGATATTTTGATGGTGCTTCTATGCAAGGGTCTGTTTGTATAGGAAGATGGAAGAGTTGAGAGGCAGGTTGGTTTCTAAGCATGCTTCAGGTCTTCATTGTTAGCAAGTAAAGCATTAGCCCTAAGACACCAAGCAAAACCTTAGATAAAAGCTTTTCCATAGACCTACCTCAGCATGATTTTTGTTGGCCTGAGGCATGATCTCAGTAGAAGCCTTAGAGCCAAACAACAGGTCTGAGAATATCTGAAAGTCAGAGAGAGATTTTTGCCTTTTTCATTTGCGTCTACAGAAAATAAGTATAGCTTAACAAAAGTATTACTATAAGGTGTGCGGTTTTATTCTGCCACTTGAGAGGTCCCTGGACTCAATCTAGTGCAGCCCATTCTTTTGCTGAATCTTTCCTTAACCTCAAATTCATACCTGCTTCCTATCCACACCCTTCTCTCTACCCATTCTATCAGGTGAACTTCCTGGCTGACAAGTTCAGTCCATAGTAAGGTAACTGAGCTACTCATGTACAGCTATTGAGGACAGATAAAGTACAAAACCACAAGTAATGAACAGAGTATGAGAAACAACCACTATTGTAAACAGATAATTACAAGTCAGCAACTAAGGGACAATGAATCACAAATGAACATACCTGACTATTTAAGGTCCATTAAACAATTGGTATATAATTATGGGAGAAAAGGTAATGAAAGTCTAATAATTAGCTTTCACAGCTGGACCAGTCCATAAACACTAACATTTTAAAGTATGCATAATACATAGCTGGTAATGCTTCTTTTTACATCTTCCTCTATTCCTTGAATTCTGTATCCTTATTTGGATTTTTCTGAAGGTAAGTACACCAAGATACAAGTTCATCTAGAATTGTACTACACTTGTAGGGACAGAGCTGTAGTCAACCTTTCTCTACTGACTTCTCTTATTACTGCTCACACTTACATGTGAGCAAGAACTCACAGTGAATACTGAATGTCTGTACTGACAGGGAGAGAGTAAACTTGACCTACACCCAGTGATGCAGCTGTCCAAAAGCTTAACAACTTTACAGTGAGCTACCTAGCTTAGAAGAACCTCTAGAAGGTCAGACCAGGAGACTACTTACCCTGCATGCCACCAGGACAGACTGTCCTGTTGCAAAACACAAATGCCTTACTTTCCCTCCAGAGCACTTACGTGAGGCAAGAATCAGCTATACAAGCAGCTGATTACCTATGCCCACTGGAATAACGATGTCACTACAACTCCAGAAGAGCGGAAAATGGCTGCTTTATAGTCTGTGAGCATCCTAATTATGTGGGCAGCAGCACTTAAGGGAAGAATCTCCCATTTCTGTTAGAGGATGGGTTTTGGTTGTCTCATTAGAGCATGGTGCAGGGTTTCTCTATGTGGGAAGAGCTGCTGTCACTTGCAAAAGTCAGGAATACAAGAAAGCAGAGCAGTATCTCAGGGGAGGGTTGGGGTTTGTACATGACCTTGTGTGGGCCTGCCTTCTTCAAAGTGAGCAAGTTGTAAGAACGGTTTGAAATAAGCTGTTGTTTAGTCTAGAAAAAAGTTATAAGAAGAAGAAATAAATATTTGTAAATCAAAAAGCATGTTACAGCTCCCTTTTCCCATATTACTATGGAAGGGACAAATAATAATGGTTTGCATTTGCTTCAAAAGTGGTGCAGGTTGGCTGTTCAGGGGAGCTCCTAGCAGTAACTCAAACCCTGAGATCAGTACCCCAGGGAGGAGGCAGAATTTCTTCTGTTCCTGAAGGCTGCTCACACAGAGGGGTCCAGGATGGTTTAAGCAAAGCATATCCTGAGCTGGGCTATGAGCTCTTATTTTTTCCTTGATGGAAAAAATTATGTTGCAATCCCAAAACGGGAGACTGTTGTGTCTAGCAGCAAGTACCAGAGCACATGTATCACACAACTAAAAATAATTCTACAAACTAATTTTTGTCAGTGTCCCTCCATCCATGCTAGGAACTATGTTTAGTTATTGCAGTAAAAGATACTCCTCCCATTCCCACACTGCTAATCCATGTGATACAATGCTGAGTACAGATTAGCCCTTAAATTTCTCCAGGGAAACTTCACTCATCTTCTAAAAACAAGACAAATTTGCAAAGGCATGTTGCAGGGACTGATCTCAGACTGTCTCTGGGCTCTTGATGACACTTGTCCATCTCCAGCAATTTTTTATATAGCAGACAATATAATAATATTGCACAGTCAATTACTTTGCAAAGGTTTTCCAATCCTTGCATGAAATCATTGCAGCGGTGTGGAGATCCCCTGCAAATGAATCAATCAACTGTGCAGTGACTGGCAATGAACGCTTCATCACATGGAGCACAAGGTAACACCCAGGTGAGGAGATGATCCAGCAGCAGAAGACCCAGGGCTGCAGCCAGGGGTTGCAGGGCTGTCATTCTCTCAGCAACCTGGGGAGAAGGCCCAGATCTCCTTAAATTGCCTTGTCCCTGCTTGAGGAACCTGACACAACATTGTAATGTTATTTTCAGCCTGACTTTCAAAGGGAGCTGACAAACAGGGAAGGAAGCCATTGTCACTCACATTAAAATGGTTTCGTTGTTGAAGGAGCAGGAGGAATGTCCCTTGCTGGAGCACTGTGCCTCAAGAGGGTCAACACTACCAGAAAAAGCCACGGCAGAAAGTTGAGGAATGCCTTTCCACATTCCTCTTTTAGAAAACGAACTTATTTCAGGGCTGTTTCTTAGTCCTAGGCAAGCTCTGCATAGGAGGCACGGCCTGCTTTAAAGTGGCAGCATGTTAGATATCCACGCTACTCAGGCTGTGCAGAAGGGCCTCCCTGGAGCATACATAAAACACATGTATGTGCTTGACAACCTTCACCACTTGTAACGCAGTGCAGAGGTTTCCTGAGGTGCCCTGTCCCACCGGGCGGACGCGGGACGCCGACGGGCAAACAGACTCCTCGCGCGGCAGAGGGACATGCCGCCTGACAAGGGCCGGCTCACCCTCAGGTGAGGCGCCGTGGGCTGCGGAACAGCTCCGCTGCCGGAGGTGCCCACAGGTGCCCCGGCCTGCGCCGCTGGTTTCCCACAGTTCCAGCCACCGGCCCAGGCCCAAGGCGCGGCGCCACGACCGCCGGGCGGGCCCCGGAGCGCGGCCCCGTGCGCTCCGCCTGCGGGGGAGGTGCCGCCCTCCCTGCCCTCAACCAAGATGGCGCCCGCGGCATCCTTCGCCCCTCGGCGGCGGCCCGGGGCGTGTGCTGGAATGCGGGCGGGGCAGGCGATGTGGCGAGGCCCGCCCCCCTCCATCGCCCGGCGTTGCTCGGCCGCCAGCTGCCGTGGCCAGGGTAGGCTGCGGGGAGAGGCCACGGAGGTGCGGGGGGAACTGGGGGAGGCGGAGGGCGCGGTAGGTGGCGGTGCGGGGCAGCCGCTGTGGCCCGGGAGCGGACGGCGGGGCAGTGCCCGGGCTTCTGCCGCGCCCCGCGGGGGACGGGAAAGGCCGCGGCCGGCGCCTTTGCCTGGGCAGCCGCTAATCTGCGGGAGACGCCGCTGGCTGGGCTGCGGAGTCCGGCTGTGGAGACTCGGGGGTGGGGGGAATAGGGCGACGGCGGCGACTGTCACTGCCTGGCCGGGGCCGCGGAGGGTGGCCATTCCCCCCCCGCGGCGGGAGGGCGAGTCGCGGGGCCACCGCCTGTCTTAGGGCTCCGGTGTCCCCTCAGCCGCCCTGCTGCTCCCCCTCCCGCGCTGACTCCTGCATAAAAAAAAAAGAGAGAAAGCGCCACGAACATGAGAAACGAGACTTCTCCGGTTTGGGCAGTAATAATGTCAGAGGCGAAAGCAACGCGACCTGCCGCCGTAATTCCCGAGGCCGTCTGTGGGCTTTAAGTACGGATTTGTTTTCTTCTTCCTCCACCACAGGCCTGAAGGCTATGTTTTCACTTTCAGAGATTAAAACCGAAGCTACGCTGGCGAAGAACCGACATGCTTGACACTCGCCTGCTGTTGCTTGTGTTGTGCTACGCTGTTTACCCGAAAAGGAGAGACTGACACCCTGTTGTTTTCATCCTTGACTTCTTCTCGGGTTGTGATATAACTGTAATAATCAAGCACAAACTGCGGAAAGAGCACCTGGGAACTGAGCATGGTAGGATCTTGAACAAAAGTAGGTGGTAACGACGGAAAGAGGAAGGGAAGGAATGGCATCCCGAGAGAGGCTCTATGAGCTTTGGATGCTGTACTGCAGTAAGGTAAATATTTGGCAGGGGAGGCGGGCCGGGGGGGGGGAGGGGGGCGGCTGTTTGTATGTCTTTTTCCTCTTTTGTTTGGAAGTCAGTTATTTAAAATGTGTCTGTAACATCTTTGAAACCTTCTTTCTTTTTCTTAGAAGTTACATAGACTTGTCTGGTATCTGTAAGGCTGTAACGGCACTTTGTAGGCTATTTACAACCTCATCTCTTGATTTGCTGTTCGGGTTGGACTGAGGTGTGTGAGGTGCGAGTTGCATGGTGTTCGTGGCTCTACTTAAGCAGTTATTGTAGCTATATCTTCTAACTATGTTAATGCATATGTTCACATAATTATTTGATTTGTAGGGCCATGGCCTTAAGATGTATTTAATCCACTGCTCTCTAGTATTTAGCTTTATACTTATTATTTTCTGTGCAGCTCTGGTTTCATTTCAACTATATTAGCCAAAGCCTTCCCAAAGAGTAGATTTAAGTTAGTCCCAAGTATTCCTTTGCTGGTTGTCACCATAACAGCTAAGTACTCTGTTACGAATAATGAATTTCCTTCACCTGGTAGGAATGTTATTAAAATACTGTCCTGTCTGCATTTGCATTTTACAGTGTAAAACAATTCATATATTTAAAGCACAGATCCTACTTGCTGCTGGGTGTGCTGAGTATGTACACAAATTGGATTGCACGTTATCTAAATAGATGTCTGTAAAAAAACGAACATAAAAAAATAACTGTAAAGACAAGCAAAAAGACTGGGCTACTGCCATATAGGATTTTGGTGGTCTTATTTTCTGTCTTTATTTTGCCTTTCCTCTCTGCAGTCTCATGCTTTCTATGTATCACAGTTTCTTCAACTCTTCAAACCAGTAGGACATGAAAAATAGAACAAACGTTCTCTTGTTCTTCTTCCTAGTTCATTTCTAGGGAAGCCCATCTCAAGAGCATAGAATGTGAGATTTTAAGTACAGGCGATTTTTAACATCACAAGTGCATAGAGCAGTGGATGAAGGTTGCACAAAGTGGTCTGAACTGTAGCATTTCTTATTTTGTGTGTGTGTGAGCTTGCAACCCTAATGCTTTCCATTTAGTTAAAAATAAAACTAGTGCAAACAAAACACATGGTATGACTTCTTACTGTTGCCTGCATGAGTGATCTGCTGAATTGAAACATATTTGCATAAACTTTTGCCATTTGAACTAATGCGGTACTGCCACTGGCAGTAAGAAATGGACTAGCACTGGAGGAGATGGATGTTTTGCCAGTGAGTTCATCGACTTCGAAAAGAACAAAGACGCTTGGAACAGACTCCAAGAATCCAGGCTTTCCTCAGCTTTGGGAGACAAGGGCTGCAGACATGAGCCAAGCTCTGAATTTCTTTGCCCAGCCAGTGTTTGTCTCTTTTTGCACTAGTTCTTTATAAAATTCTTTTGTGTGTCTTTATACCTTCTCCACGTTTGTTTGAACCTTTCATTCAGATTGTATGCTCTTCATCTCCCTGTTGTCTGCATGCTAGCAGGAAGTTTGCATAAATAAAGGAGTGCTAGTTAAAATGTGTGGTTTAGATCACTAAGAGGATGCTCAGTTTCTTAATGGGAACGATGCATACACAGTCTAGTCAGCTCTCAGGTGGCAGGGAGGGACTGTTAAAAAATAATACCTTTTATATCCTTAATCTCCATGAGCTGTTGGTGACTTATTTGGCCTTTTTTCTTCCAGACCCATACATTAAGGGCACGATTAGGTGGATTTGTATGTTGATAAGGACTTGTTCTTAAGTAGGAAAAATATTTTTAAAAAATAAAATAGCTTGCCTTCAATATTTGAAGGCAAAGAGAGTGACTCCTAAATAGGAGTCTTCTTTTTGTAAAAAGCGCTAGATGCAAAAGTGATTTTTCTTTCTGTCCCTCTCTTTCTCTCAACCAGTTGAGGTTAAAATGATACCTTGTTCTCCTGCAGTCAGGCATGCAGCATAACCGTGTTTCATCTTGGATTAAGTTTGGTGAAATTAAGAGCAACTGAAGAAGCTAGGTTTTAGGATATAAAATGTTGTGAAGCCTTGGCGTTAATTAAATTATTCAGTCATGTACATCTGTGTGCTGTACTTTTTTCTCCTTGGATCACCAAGCACAATAGGAAGGTGTAGCAATAAATCACCAGTGACAGGATATAGTGGTTTAGGGAGAAGTCTCTTTGTACCTGGGGCTACCGAGTGAAGTGTGGTGTTATAGCCTGGACATTGCACTGTCATGACTTTGTTGTGGCTGACATCCTGAGAAGGAAAGCTAGGCAATTTCTCCAAACTACAAAAACTGCTGGAGAGTCCACAGTTGGGTAAGGTGGGAAGTTGTTGTGCCACAAATCCCAAATATGTGGCTTTAGCTTTGCAGCCTTGTTAGATAAAGAAACCATGAAACCCAAGCTCCTTTTTCTGTGTGATGCTTCAGATTGTTGCCAATAAATAGCCTTGTTTGCCTTGCCTTTCTAAGATAATCAGGTCCTTCATGATAATATGTTAAACATAGCACCCTGTGCTGCAGCAGCAAAGCTTTTCACAGCTTTAAAGTGATGGATAATGCTGTGTTACCATCTTACCACTGTCCCGGGTCATGACTCTTGTTCTTTGTGATAACTTGACATCTCTGGCAGCATCAGGTGTCAGTTGCAATAATTACTTTTTTGCCAAGTAATGTCAGGAAGGCATTTCTCTAATTTCTTTATTTTCATTGCCTCTTGTGCAGCTTAGCAATTGGAGATGTGAGTAGACAGCAGCATATAACTAGGATCTCTGCAGAAGTGGTCTTTGGATGACACCATGTATGAAGTGGTTTGTTTATTTTTTTTAAGGTCACGTTTTGCTGCAGATGTTAACTTTTAGTTGGTATTCAGTTGTTTTTCATCTGGCAGTTTCTAATCTGAGGGCAATAACTACAAAACTACAGATTACAATCTGCTGTTGAAGATGCCCAATGAAAGTAGTAGCCACACATGATTTATAATGCTTCTGGTGTTGCAAGGAAGCAGTTTAAAAATTCATTAAATTTAATGAAGTTTAGGTTTTAGTCCCTGGGGTTGTATCACAGCATTGTATTGTAATAGTCTGAGCTGTTCCTGCCCTGAGTTCTTTGTTGTTGGTTGGGTTTGTGGGTGTGTTGGTTTGGGGTTTTTGTTGGTTTTTTTTTAAAAAATTATGTCAAACTTTCTGCAAAGAAAGCATTGTTAAGGATGCAACTTGCTGGCATGTTTTGTAGCCTTTTTCCATTTCAAATGATTTTATTGTGGGTTTTTTTCCTGTTAAATTCTCTGTAATGTACAATGCTGTTATTGACTTCAATGTTGATATGGAAGTAAGCTGCTGTCCTCTCATCTAGGTTTAGGAATGTGTGCATTTTAAAATAATTGAATTATATGTAAAATAGCTAACACAGATCCTTTCTACAGAACTCACTAGGAAATTTTTTTTTCCAGTTGGCTAGATAGACAATGGTAGTATCAAGCATATTGATTGCCAATTCAAAGTTGTCAATTACCTACACAGGAGCATGAAACACTTCAATAAATGTATATGCAGCACCGGAAAATGCCTTGCTAATGTAAGTTGGCAGGAGAAGAGCTCTGTTAGGGTGAAATGAAGTTTGAAATGAAGTAGTCTGGGAAAAGAACTTGCTTTCCTGTGTGTCTGTGACCTTTTCATGCTCATATGACTGAGGTAATCTCTACCAGTTTTGTTTTGTAGCCTTAGACCAGCATGGCTGTAATACTACTACTATTGTAATATTAGTTGATTGACCTTTTTTAGATGTTAATTATGTATCAGTATGCAAAATTAATTCACATCTTATAGTCCTCTGAAGTAACTATTACTGCGGATTGAAATTAAAGAGATTCAACCTCTGTCTTATCAGTAAAATTTTTAACTATGTTTATTTCATCTGTTCCAGTTGTTCTGGCAGATATTTCATATTCTTAGACATAACACATATCAGGATTTCTTATATTTTTTTAATTTTAGTCAGAAAGTGATCAGATACCCTTTTATATGGAAAAAGATTTTTCTCTATCAAAAAAAAAAAAAATCCCCAGTTGCCTTCACGAAGGGTTTCAAAGGCAGAAATACAGGCACTTAGTTGCCATGTACACCTCAGAAAATCTTCATTTTTTTTAAACTGAATTACAGTCGTTCTGAGTTTTTCTTACACTCTTATCTTCACTAAAGCCCTGATTTAATTTAAACACTGCCTTATCTTGTAGGTGATATAATAATTTGAAGGGAAAGCTGTGAGTCTGTACTTCAGCTGACTTCTAGGCTGTGCTTCATGTTTTAAAGAGGGAACATTCAGTCTTAGTGTCATTAATACAGTAAGGACTCCATGTGTTAGCAGTTGTAATGCTAATAATAACATTTTGGATTTTACTAATGCAGATAGCTGAGACAGTCACATCCCTTATATGTTAAAAACAGAAGACTTGTAAATAAGCTGTCATTTTAATACATGTCATCTTATGTTGTGCTGTATTTCTCGTATTTACAAAATCAGATTATATGAAGACAAATTTGGTGCAATTTTCTCTATGGCATTGTGAAGGCTTTCTATATAATATAAAATCTTGTTTAATATTGTAGCATAGAAAGAGATGTATTTTTTTGTTGGATGGTGTTTTCTAGTACTGAACAGGAAAAAAAACCCATGAAATGTCACTATATGAATTATCTTAAGAATGTCCTGAAGTGGTTAAAGTCCTGTTACTTTATTTTTTTCCTTATTTGGGATCCTTATAGTCTGCCCTACAGGAATGGGAGGAAGATCTGAACGAGAAAATAAGTGGTGTTGGGAGAAATCATGATTTCTGCGTTAGTCAGGAGCAGACCACTGTGAGTGAAGTGCTACAGACTGTGGTGTGGTAGCAGTGCTAGCCCTTCTGCAATTACACGGCTGTCTCTATGATTGGAAGACCACTGCAATTTGAATACTTACAAGTTGAAGCTTTAACATGTAAACATGCGTTTAATTGGCCTAAGTTAAATTTACATTTGCATTACGAGGACTAAACAGGTCACTTAAATAAATTAATGTGTATTCTGTGCTGTAAGTGAGAAGAGCCTGGGAAAGAGAGTAATTTCCATTCACTCCCTGTTCTCAAGTGTTAACAATACTGTGTAGAATTGAGATAAATTTGATCTTGAATTGTGAGGAAAAAATTTATGTGTTTTTGAATCCATTCAAGGATGTGCTCCTTGGGGGGAATTCTGTTAGCATCAGCTGCCTTATGTTGGGCCAAAACTAACATAGAGCACAGTTTTGATAGTCAAAGAGGTTGCCTTAGAGGAAGAACATACCAGTGTTCGTAGTATGTGGTGTTACAGTCTTGCTAAGCTGACCTACTAACTGGCTGTCACTGACAAAAGGGGTCCTGCTTATATAGTCAGCGTGCTTTCACTACTTTGTTTTACAAAGTACTGCCTCACACACAATATTTTAGAGTACAGCTGAATCTGTCAGTCACCTGCATCAAAAAATTGGGGCACTTAATGTGATGTTCAGCAAGTGACAGCAAATGTATACATTCCGGAAGAGTATTCGGAAATTATAAGGGAATGATTCATGAGTTTATATTAAATAATGTGAGTTTTTGCTTGTAAGAGATTAACTTCTGTCCCTATATAAAATTGAAAAGTATTTGTAAATAAACTAAAAAGTTTATGATCAGATCAGCTTTCAGGCGTGACTCTCATGGGGCTGCATAACGCTGTGTGCTTGAATTTAATTTGTTCCCCTCAATGATGTAGTTGTGTTTCTCAAAGAAATGTGGTTTTAGCAAAATCACGCTTAGTTGTGGTGAGACGCCTGTAATTCAACAAGAATATAGTCTTTGGCGTTAAACTGTAAGCCCCGTTTGAAACGCTGACCTTTGCATCCCAAGCATGGTTCAATCCTAACTTAGCTTGCACTTGTCTTCCTTCTTGTGTAATTGATGATTTGTCAGTGATTCATATCACATCACTGTATGTCGCCTTTGTTATATTAGATAAAGAAGTATTCAGCTTACAGCTAGATGAATGCTTGAGCAAAACAAATGTTCAGAGAAAGTAACTTTTCGTAAGCCACCGTCGTGTAATTTCATGCCTCTGCTAAAAGTAGAGGGAAGATTTATTAAGCAATTGCTGTGTAAAATATCTTTTCTATAGATTGTTCTAAATCTCTGCATTCTGAGTGAGTGTAACTTGTAAAAGAGCATGTCACAGCTCACTTGTGGCCATGTGTTGGTGAAAATATTGTTCTTCTGTCTTTATGAGACGCTGAACTAAGAATTTTTATAGATAAAAGAACACTTAGTCTTCAGTTCTGAATTTACTGTCTGCTATTTAAAGAGGCGTCTTATAGTCCAAGAACTAACGTAATTCTTTACAAATACAGAACTTTTCATATAAATAACTGATGCGTATATGTGAGACATTAGTCTCTTCACTTACAGTAGTCGTTAACCTTCCTTAATTATGGACAGGGGAGGGGAGGATCTTGTGCTAATGGTTGCTCACACACAGAACAGGGACTCTACCTCAGAGAATGCAAACTTCAGGTTGAAATGAGGCAGCAGATAAATCTAAACAGACAGAGGTGTAAGAAAACCATAATGTTTTGCTAGCTCTAGAGGAATTATTTTTGTTTCTTAGCACTCTATAATATGTCTGGCAACACATACATGTAGCTGTTACTTCTAGGTAAAGTATCATCTAAGGTTTGTCCGTTCTTTTGCTCTAAGATTCAGGGTTTTACTGGTGTCCAGCACGAGGCTGAAATTCCTACCTGTCCACAGGTTTGTGAATTTGTGTTTTACAGAATTAATGAGAAACATCCCATTCTGAACATACCAACAAATGTATTTCAGATCAAGCTTTTACTGAAAAAAAGCAAGTGTCTCTTAAGTGGACTGATTTCTCACAAAGCTAGAACATAGGCTTCTGGTTCTGTGTGTGGATGCACTAATATAAGAGCAAATTTTACAAACCCTGGGCTGTGTGATACCTGAATTGCGGCACTTTTAACTCAGTCCTGTAGTTCAGATCTGGGGATAGCATGTGTCCTGATAAAAGAATATTGCAGAATTAATTCAAATAAGCAGCATGTTTGTGCTGTAATACGGAAATGGGAGAAAGGCTTGCCAGCTGCCCGATGAGCAGCTTTGTAGCTTAATGCCTGAATCCAAACGTTCTCAATAGATACTGTTAAAATATTTACATGCTCCAGAAAGGTTAAACAGCTGCCACAGAAGAGAGAAGAGCTTCTTTAATTACTGACCTTTTCTTGATAAAAGGAAAATATAAGAGGGAAGAAAACCCATCAAAAAAAGCACGTCTCAACAGTACAGATAAGCATCTGATTTTATTTTTTTTAATTTATTTGTTCAGGTAACTTTTCCAATTTATCTTCCAGTAAATGGGAGGCTGCTGTTTTAAGTTTGGCATCTCACTAAGACTCCTCCATGCCAATAAAACATTTTTGTGTGTTGAAGCTTTCTCTGATATTTAAAGCACTTATGATAATCTTTTTCCCTGATTTATGATTCAGGATTGCATGTACTTGTGATGAGCAATAGGAATAAGTGGCGTTAAATAATTGTTTCACCACTGAGTAACAATTAGTAACACTAAATATAATTAGGCATTAAATTTAACTGTAAGAATGGCTAATTATACTAGTGTCTAAAAGCAGAGCATATTTTAAAATGGTGAGGATATTTAAGAGGTTAAATTCCAAAGGCTTTTGAGTGCATTATCTAAAGGACATATGAGAAAGGCACAAACAAAACCTCAAACTAAATTAATGGTTAAATAGTACCCTTAGCACAACGAAAGCATAAAATCAAAACACATGCTAACCCTTTAATTACAGAAAGAAATTTAACATAGAGAATACACTTTTATTTGAACAACCAATCCTAGTAATTTTGGCTTTTAGACTGAAGTTGGGGGGGGAGGGTAAGCATGAAGAGGCATCTTCAAGGACATATTCCTGAAGTCTGAATGAAAACGTTGAATGTGTTTGCTTTTAACTGTTGATGTAGGGATAATTGGTGTTCTTTTTATTGTCAATTATCATTCACCAGAATCTGACTAAGAACCTGTAGGGCTATCCCATAAGACATTTAAAAAGTGATAAAGAAGTGAAGGCAGAGGTTGAAAAGCAGCACTTGCACTGGAAAGAAGAATTTAGTATTAATACCAGAAAACCCAACAAGAAGCAAAGTGAAAATGAAGCAGTTTGACTCCTTTAATAAGGTAGCAAGATTATTCTTTTAGTAATGTTAGGAAAACATCATGCTTTCATATAGTTTACTTCACTTTTCAGTTGGAATGTGGAAGGAACTGAATAAAGATGTTAGAAGTTATTAATTGAAACTTTTTATTCTAAAAGTATCATGCCAATAGAGTAAGCATTCAAGTGCTGTGGAAGAGTGATTGGAAATGTTAACCAACAATATATGAGGGGTGTCAGCACAGAGTTTCCAGTGACATAATACTCATAAATTTTGTAGAAAGTGGTGGTGGTAGGTGCAGGGTGCTTGTAAATTGCCTTACCAACTCTGTCAGTTAAATGTTTGGCTAGTGCATTCAATTATATAAAACTTGCTATTCATTTTCCTGTGCATTTGCTGCATTTAGGGCTATTTGGAATGAACAGTTTTCTTGATAAATGACTGAAGCTTCATGAGAGTGGTAGACTAAATGGTTTAGCATGTTCTGGGAAGAAAGGAGGGAAATTTTGATGTTTCTGATTTTTATTTTTTATTTGATGCTTCTGATTTTTATTTTTTAAATAAAAATTTTGGTTAGATCTGCGGTGTTCACATGCTTTCAAGGCCAAACTAAAAATCTGGGAGTTAAAATACTGAGATGAGAAGGATAGTCCTTTAATATGTGTTGTTTATAATAACCCAAAGTGCAGAAAAATGTCTCAAAAATGGCAACAAGTACAGTGCCATAGGTGTACAGAGCATACAGCTCTGTCTCCACAGGACCCTGCATCATTCAACGTATCAGATGGGTAAAGCTCGTGGGAATAAAGCAGGGAATAGAGACCGAGGGTGTTGTTGGCAGAAATCTGACCTCACTGTTTACCAGTGCTAGTAATTTTTAAACTGTACCAGCAGAAGTGTGATGGATGCCAAACAGCAGTTGCACAAATAAGACAAATTCTGCTATATCCTACTTTTGAGTCTTTGATTTCGAAAAGTGGATTTGGGTTGTTTTGTGGTTTGTTTTTTTGGGGTGTTTTTAATACCTTCAATGTGTGGTTCAGCTGCAGTACCATGTTAATGTAAGGCCTGGTGAGGCTGAGAAGACATAACCAAACAGTTAAAGCCATAGCTAAAGAAATAAAAATTTTCTTTCGTTAAATTTACATGGAATTTATCACATGACACTCTGAAACAAATAGAGACTTCTTTTTGATAGGCTGTACACATTATCTGCTTTTTGCTTTACCTGCTGAAAGACTTGATATAGTGAAATAATAGGCTGATATTTTTACTGTTGCAGCACCATCCTGCTTCCTTTCAGCCTGTGTTAAACTTTTCTTGTCTCTTGCATCACAGTGAAACTTTATGGGGCAAAAGTTGGCTTTGTGTGTCGTGTTGCTAAAATTCAGCCCCTTTCTCCTGTAAAACGATGGTATAACTTCAGATTTCAAAGCAATCGAGTATTAAACTCTAAATGTTTCCTAAGCTGAATTTTCATGAAGTTTTGGCTTATCTTGGTACTGTAGACATTTGAATTATTTAGGATGCTTTTTGCTTCCTTAGGCTTATAATACAGCTTCCAGCTGTTACTACTGTTGCTTTGTTATGACAACTTTGATGGGAAAAGTGACCGTTGATAGAATGTAATATGTCACAATATGGTAAATTCCTGCTAAGTCACTGTGCACTGGACTCCAGAAGGCTGAAATACTGTATGCCAGCTTCTACATGGAACTTGCCTGGTGGTATTTTCTGTCAAATGTGAAAACATTACAATATGTGTTCGGATTAACTAGATTTGTCCAATGGATGACATCAGTCACATACCAGTTCCAAGCTACAAGGCTTGTATTGTATTGTCATTCAAAACCAACAAAAATAACAAAGGGCAAGAGAAAGAAAAGTAGAGGCTTTACTTCTGTTTTAGTAAGAAGACTCTTTCATTTTGTTCTTCCAGTTATGTTGGGGATTTGAAGTAGAAAGGAAATCAAATAACCAGTCTCGGGTAATTCTCTGTTTCATTAACCTAAGGCATTAGTGGAAAATTATTATTTTCCCAGTTTTGAAAAAAAATTATATTAATTATCACTTCTAATGTCTGTGAGCCATGACTGATGGCTGTAGGTATAGTGTGGTACAACTCTCTATGTGAAACGGAAGTTTTTAACTTGTCCCAAAATAGTTATTTCTATCATGAAACATCTTTCATGTCATTCTGTTGAAATACAAAAAACCCATGGGTTTATGATTCTATCCCATTTACAAAACAAAACATTCCACCTTTTCCTTTTAATTCCAGAAACGCAACAGAATGCTTGTGTGAATTTCGAAAAAGGAGGTTTATAATTACTCTCCACGTGTCTTTCTGCTTTTGGATCAGCAGTTAATTCAAAAAACCAGTGTTGTGATTAAAATGAAAAATTGTATCCTACGGGAATTCCCTTGATAATTATAATTGATTTAATTTATCAAGGCAATTTACCCTGTTTAGAATGGTTTATTATGAAGTCATTTATTAATTCTAACTGTAGTTTTGCTGCTGTAACAAAATTTTTCAGATTCTATTTTGGCATTTTACATATTTGAAGAGTCTACAAAAAGCACATGGTGTATTTCAGAATAAAGGCTGCTAGGAGTTACCAAGCTGAAAATATGAAGAGGAAGAAGCTCCCTTAAAGCAAACCTTCTAATCCCCCAATGAATAGTTTATTTCAAACAGTGTTGAGAAACGTTCTACAATCCTGCATTATGCAGACGACTTCAATTAGTTTTAAGAGTCTTAAACTCACCAGTGATCTAAAGGCGGTATTTCACGTTTAATTGCCTGATGTTACTCTTTGTAGGTGTAATGCAGCCTTAACACCAGAGGATTGTTCTTACTTTAAATACCGTGCTTGGGGATGGGGGATTAGTTACCATAACACAAGCGCCGGTGAGATTTTATGGTAGCGCTTTTAAGGTGAAATCTACTTTGAAGGTTGACCGACTGCTACGCACAGTAGTCAGACCAGGCTGGCTATTTTATGACAGCATGTTAAATTTAACGACTTCAAACAACTGTCTTGTCGGACAAGTCAGGCTTGTCTCACAGTCGGACTCTGAACTGCCCCGCAGGGAATTTTTGCCTTTAGAGCACGGAATGCGACACCGCAAATAGCCTGGGGTGGATCCAGCTTTTGTTTTTAGCAACTAATACTTCCTGAACGGAGCTATACAAATTGTACTGAGCTTTGCCCTTCTAGATGCCTCTGCTTGAAGGCACAGTAAAAATGGAAGTTACTGTTGAATCTAAAAGCAACACGTGTATAAGTGCATAAATAGCGTTGATTTGAAACCTTGGCTAAATGTGCCTGTGTTCTGCAGCTGTAGGTCTGAACGCTTTCAGTGGGAGATCTCCGGTGCTAGTTTCGTGTAAAATGTTTTCATTTAACTTAGAGTAAGCGCTAAGAGTTCACTACTACCTGGCTTGTTAGGAATTTTCAAAATGTTACTGGTGCAAAAAAATGCTTTTTCTTGTTGACTTTCCTGAGTAGGCAAACTAATCACTGGAGAAAATGGCTGGATTACAACACTTCTGTCATTCGTTTCCTCTATCTTCGTGAAGGGCAGAGAAGGCTATTTAATTTCTAGATAACTTAGTGTAACAAAGACACGAGCCTGTCCCAGCTTAGTGTAGATTTTGATTATAGTTTCTTCTCACTTCAGTGTCTTAGGAGATGTATGTCCTGTCTGTCAGAAGGGCATTGCACTAGTCCTCCTCTCTGCTATCGGCTTGGTTTCAGTGTTGTTAAAGGCTGAAGTTGGAGCTGGCATTGAGAGCTTGATGATGTTTTTATGTGTGTTGCAACTGTGAAAATGTTAGAGTTCATGAGAAGCTTGCTAATTGTTTGGCAGTGTTTAGCCACATTGTTGCTATGCATGCTGTAGACCAGTAGACTGGTTTTATTTAGCACTTTGTTTTTTTTTAGCATGATACTATGTTGGTAAACCCACCTCTTGTGGGTGTCTTGTGGGGTTTTTTTTAGTGTGGTGTGGTTTTTTGGTTTGTGGGTTTTTTTTCCCTTCTTTGGTTTGTTTTAGTATTTTTTATTTTTTTTTTTAGGTACCTGTTAGAAAAATTGCACTGTTCAGGCCTGGCAGTCTTTCTTTTTAAAGTGTAAAGAGCTGTGACAACTATTATTGTGCCAAGAGGATTTTATGAAAATGGAGGCCGAAGGGGTGGTGTGTTGTTTTGCATATTGCTTCTTTTTCTTTTTCGAAGTATTTAAGGAAGAGAAGGAACGAGGAAGTATTTTTGCTTTCAGGTGCTCTGAGCTACTTTGATTTAATAGGCTTAACATATTTCTTTTTTCATTAGTGCCGGTGAATGACTGAACGCTGCCATAGCAGTTTCATGCACCTACATTACATTGACCTCGGAAGCCTAAATTTAGGCTCTACAGATTTGTGGCTTGTTTCATAATTATCAACTAAAGGGCTTTTTACTTTTGGGTTTGTTTGGGTTTTGGTTTTTTTTCTTTTTTTTTTTTTTCTTTCAGATTTGCACATATCCTTAAAATAGCACCATTTAGATAGCCCCTTGTTAAAACTCTGCTTGTTTCAGTTTATCACTGTGAAGATGAATGGCTAACATAAGTTGGATTTTAGCTTCGTGGAATTTCAAGCATTGGAGAAATTCTTCCAGAAGTTTTAAGACATGCAGTTTTTATATATGAATTACTATTCAAATAAGATACAGATTTTTTTTCTTGCACAAAAGCTAGGCAAGTTTCAGATAAATAAATTAAATGCTTGTGACTTGAAGCAGCAAGGTTTCTAAAATCAACATTTTCTTATCTTCTAGTGGTTGGAAAGTTGTAACTAGTGAAAGGTGTTTTATTAACACTTAGAGCTTCTTGCTACTTTTACTGCTGTTGTACAAATGGGAAATTGCCTTCTGCATTTTTTTGCTGATCTCAAAGGGCACGTTTGCAGAGTGTGGGTGGCAGGGTCGGGAAAGGATACCAATCTAAAATTTGGTTTATGACAGTTTGGCCTTGCAGTGTATTGTCAAAACACACATTGCTTTGCTTTGAAAGCATGGTGCATCCTCACCCAGCACCATGGAAAACAATTTGGATTGTTGTCTGACATAGAGCCTCCAGCTACCTGTCTGCAGAAAGACAACAGGGTAATTGTGAAAGTGGGGAATAAGAGAATATATTCCTTAGGTATCACTGCTTTTACTAGTAATAAGGCTTCTGAGTATTTAAGGTGCTTTATTGTGGTTTGGCAGACTGCAGATACAATGGAGTAGCCAACATTTGATAGTGAATCAGTTGGAGCCAGGGTTGCAGTTCAGTGGTTTGTTGCTCTCAGCAGCAACGCAGATCTGAAGTATTGCCGTGCCCATGGGATGCAATCCTCTGCCATGTGGTATCATAGATATTTGTCACATTGCAACATGTACCAGCTTGGAAAGTTGAACTGGCCTTGAAGAACACAAATATGTTCATGTTAAAATTAGGTCAATTTGTGTTCTGCTGTTAATGTGTTTTACCACTTCGGTCATGAGAAAATAGAGGGTAGTTGAAAAGGTGGGTGGGAGGAGAACTCATCAGAAATAAATTCAAAAGTCCATTGAATTTAAACTTCAGATTTAACAGCAGTAGCTGACCTCAAAAAAAAAAAAAAAGTTCAATTCAGGATGGAGAAGATGCTGGGTAATTACAGTGTACGTGGTACACAGCTGATACCCAGTACTACTGTCTGGTTTTATTATGAAATTAAAATTCTAAACCAATGTAAAATGACAGTTTTTTCTACCAAACCATCACAGTCCTGGCGTGGGAAAATATAACATGCACTTTAAACATGTAGGCTGGCCTTCAGGAAGGTATGTTTTTAGCTGTATTTTAGGAATGGACATTGTTGTGTACTTTGCCATGTGTAACATTGACCTTTGTTAGTCTTGTTTCTTAAAACTGCTTCAGTAAAATTTTGATTTCTTGGAGCTTTCAGTGGTGACTGGAGGATGGGATCTGGACTGATTGAATCAGACCCAGGTTTTTCTTTTTCGATATTAGCAGCAAAGTTTGAAAGCTGTTCTTAACAGCTTTGACAGAACTTATGTGTCTTAATTTGTAACAAAACTGTTAAGTCTTGGTTCACTTTTTCCTGGAATTATATATTCCTAATTCATAAATCTTCATTTTTGTTGGTTTCTGGGAAGGCAGCATGCTTCTATTAGGTGGTTTACAATGGAGATTTATTTCTTAGTGTTTCTATGTAGATTCAGTTGCTAAGTGATCTTGTTTACTTTTTTGTCTTGATGATTTTTTTCAAAATTTTTTATTTTCCTGAGTGGCATTGAGTTAGTGCTGTTCCTTGAATGGAAATCCTCCAGATTTAACTCAGAATGAGCCAGATATTGTGTAAGCTATTTTCTACTGGCATATACCAGTAGTGTTACCTCGTATTTTGATATCAAAACAGATTCTTTTAATAAATCATAATGCTATACAATGAATAGGCTGGCAGGGAGTTAAGGTAGAAGACGGTTGGATTAGAGTATGCTGCAGGTAATGATCAAACTGAACTGCAGTTCTTGGTTTCTACAAGAACTGGGAGGAGTTTTAGTGACCAAGAGATTTAAGCAGTGTGTACATTACAGGTAAGCAAAGAACTTGTGGCATTTTATAACATGTGGCCTAGTCTTGTCATCTACATAATTGCTTTTTCCTGCATATTTTCTCTGCCAACATTCTCTCTTGCTGCTAGTCTGCACTGATAGCCTTGCAAAGGCATTATAGTTTAAGAATAAGGAGGTTTAATTTTATTTTAAGCCTGTAGATAATTTAGGCTATATCATTAAAAAGGAACAAGCAGATACTTAATTTTAAATTGTCTTTTGTCCTTCACTTATGTTTCTCTCATCTGTAATCTTTTGTTAAAGCAATTGTAATTAATTAGTAAAGTCAGGTAATGCCATTATTTGCACAGATTCCTTTGTGGTATGTAACCAAGAAAAACTGAGTTTTCTTATGAAAGTTTGCTGTCAACAATTAACGATGAGCCTCAGCTGTGTCAACAAATGATTTTAATTTTAGAATACAAAAGTAATTCATGTTGTATTTCAAGAAGTTGCTTATGCCAAGAAAAAACAAAGCGGTTCATTCAACAGGAAAAGAAGTCAAATAAGTTCAGTGTCTTTACATGCATGGACATTATCATTAAAGGCATGGACACAACCCTGTGGCAAAGTTTCTGTTGCTTGCTTTACCATGGATGCTATTGCTTTGTCCTTCATAGCATTAGCTATGTTCTAATTGCTAAAATCATATCCTGGTTTTCCTCATCTTCATGTTCTTGTGAAATAGCTTGCATATGGCTAAAATAACTTGCTGTGAATTGCAAGAAAGTTAAGGCTTTATATATACGAACATTTTTAAGAAGATGTCCCATGGCAACATTTTCTGCTGCTTCTAGCTCACTCTTTTAGGATATTAGCAAGTCTTGCTTGCCCATCTTTTGGTTTGTTTTTCAAGGTTTTTGATTTCTCAACCTGAGAAGTGTGTATTCTGTACTCACCTGGTTCAGATAACATACCCACCTCTGTAGCTTAAACTAGTAGATTGGAAATCTTGAATTTATTCTTTATCTCAATGGCCTTCTTCATTTGGGATGTTGCAACTTCTTCTTGAGGACACTTAATCGGTGTGTGTTTCAAGATAACCGTTTGGTAGTTTGGTGCATGTTAAACATGAGGACAAGGCTACATTACACTTATGGGTTGACAAATTTTAAAATGAAAAAGAAAGGGAGTGATGACAAAGTAAACCATTGAGAAGAGAATAAAAGTAGAGATGAGGAGAAGAAAGATTTTGAAGGAGGGAGAGGCTAGGAATGACATGGAAGGAGAAATAATTAGGAAAAATGAACAAGAAAATGCAGTAGAGGCAGTGGAAGCAAGTAATCAGTTAAGATACTTATCTAGCTGGAGGTTTTATTTGGCACTCGTTGTCACAGTATCTGAATGCCTTTCATACATAATTAATAGTGATAGTGGAGTAAATTGTGTCTGGGTGTTTCTGACACTTCTTGCTTGAGTTAGAGGGGTTTTCAGGGGTATGGGCATAGCTAAAATCTAGAATGAGAAGGGGATTTCTGTGGTTTAAGTCCTGTACTTGCTGTGGAAAGATGCCCTGAGAAGAGTTTTTCCAACACTTCAGAGTCTGGATTTTAATTTGTATTTTATTCTGGTTTTGTTGGTTTTTTTTTTTCCCTTGGGAGGCTCTTTGTAGGTACCTATTTTGCACTGACAGGATTCTCTGTGCCACTCTTTCTTTTGTATTGACCTTGCCCCAGAATACTGTGGGTGTTAGTTACTCACAGATATTAACAATACAGGGAAATCATCTGTTATTTGGAACATCTCTGGTAATATAAAGGTAACAAGCAAAAGGGAGGAGATACAGAAAAGAGAAAGCAGAAGGATGAAAAAATACTTTTAAAATGTTGCAAAACTTTATGAAATATGGAGTAGATTTACAAATAATTGAAAATCTATACTACTTTAGGCAAATATTTTAAAACTATTTATAACAGAATGTGGAGCTGCTGGATGTGTATTAATGGACATGACTCTGCAGTCCTTGTGGAGGAACGTGTTAGCTATGGTCTGACAGCATGCTTTTGGAAATTAGGCAGCCTGAATTCTGAAGTGAGACTATCTCAAATGTCATATCTTGACAGAATTTTCCTGTGCTGGTTTATGGTTTAGTATCTCTCCTCCCTGCTGGCACAGTACCTAGCCCTGAGGAACTGCTGGTCACAAACAGGGTCTGTCTGCTCTAGTAAAAACAGGTAGGAAGCCTAAATTTAAATTCTTACCTGTTTTCTACATATCTAGCATACATGTCACATAAAAGTCTCCTCCTTTCCCCCATCTGTAAGTCAATTGCTTTGAGCTTTCAGATGGGGAACAATGAGAGTGACAGAAGAATGTCTTAGCGTTCAGTCTCATAGACGTTAAAATGACGGCAACCACTGCCTCAGGTGTCTTAGGTTGGATTGATAATAACATTTCATCTCCAGTCAAAAGACAGTAGACTCATATACTGCAGTGAAGCTGAGTTTTACACTGCTTTCACTAAAATTGTTTTCTTTGATAATTCCAGGTGTGGTACTCCCAAGCTGTAGTAATCCAGTTGTGAAGTGGATGGAGTGGAATTTTTGTAAATACAAGAAAAGGGAAAAAAAAGAAAGAAAGAAAAAAAGGTTGAAAGGTCCTTAGCATCTTTCCCCAGCTCTCCAGGGGCAGACATTTTTCTATGCAAGTTTATATTGCAAGGTGGCTCCTTCAGAGCATATTCTTAATGTCCCTTGAATTTTGTCCATGTTAGAATATCCTGTGGTACTTTTCACATAATGGTCTGGGGTAAATGACAAACAGAGGTGGTTTTGGACGTGATTTCAGGTATAGAGCTACTAAACTCAGAGGTGACTTTTCTGACCTTCTTGGGTTTGTCAGGGTATAACCCCGAACGTGATAACGTTATAACAATGAGGCATAAGAGATGTCTTGTTATTACATCAGATTAGTAATAATTAAAGGATTTTTTTTTCCCTAGTGTTATCTTAGTCCTAAATTGGCCAAATGCTTCTGGCATACAATTTACCTGTTGCTTTTGTAAGTTTTGTCTGTTTTGCAATCCTACAGGTTCTAGTATCTGTCCTCCCTGCTGGCACAGTACCCGACCCTGAGGAACTGCTGGTCATGAACAGTCTGTGTGATCTACTAAAAAAAAACTAGGAAGCCTAAATTTAGATTTCTGTCTGTTTTATAGATATCTAGTATACAAGTCACAGGCTCTGCATTGTCTCTTGAACACTTCATCTGGCTCTAATGTGCTGCTAGGAGCCATATGGATCAATGAATGAAGTAAAAAGCAAATTATTTTGCGATCAGATTTGTGTGTTGGAGTTCTGATTTAATTTTATAAGCCAGTTATGTACTAATAGCTATGCTATGAAGACTAGAATGTGCTAGTGATTCTGGAAAGCTGATATGTATTTCTCTGGAGAGTAAGTAAAGATTGTTAATGAGGGGAGATACTAAAATGCTTTAGTTGGCATTGGTACCAGGAAGTGGAAACACATGAACAAGATGCATAGAACAAGAATACCACTTTAGCACAATGTAGCTGATAATTTAAAAGGACACAAGATTGTTTTTTTATTTGACTTCCAAAACTGTATATTGCCTCCTTTCTCTCAGTTGTAATGCATTAAAGAAAGATTTCCATTCAAGTTAGTACTACAGAATTGTTGATGGATGACCTTGAGTGCAATATTGCCTAATGTTCTCCTTTTCTTCCAGAAAGATCCTGATTACCTGAAGCTCTGGTTGGATAGTTTTGTTTCTAGCTATGAACAGTTTCTGGATGTGGACTTTGAGAAGCTGCCAACTAGGTATGTAGAATTACAGACCTGTTCATCTTTGATGTCTGAAACACCTTGCTGAGAGCCCAGTCGTGTTCAGTGGCAATACTACATTTAAACAAAAGAAAGATACTTTTTGTTGTTGTTAAGTGGCACTCTCATTCTTTTGAAGGTTCATTTGGGTTGGAAATGATGAAACTAGGTATTTGCATTATATCAGGAGATGGCATGAGTATTCACTTGTTCTTGCTTATGGAAATATAATCATTATACCTTGTGCATTTGTTTTGAATGAGTATTTGTTAAATGTTGAATGTGCTGCTATGTGTTTTCAAGGCTAACTCTGTAAATGAGGAATAGATTAGGCACTGGGTGTTTTCTTGTGCTTTTGAGATGCTTGCATGAACTCAGGGTTTTAAGAAAGGAACAAATTTTATAGGATTCAGAAGTCATGAGAACTGGTGTCAGTATTATAATCAATACCACTACTGCTGTTTGAATGCAAAGAGAAGCTCTCCCTTCGTAACGGCTGCAGTCCAAGCCATATTGAAATAAATGGAAATTCTTTAATGGGGTTTGGGTTCAGATCCTGTTTGAAGTGTGATATAGGTAGCCTCTACTGTTATGAGGAAATGAAGAATGCTGCAGCTGCATCTCAGGGGATAAGATCTGGTCTTGGCTCTTTGTATTAAAAATTTCCTCATAATGTCTATATAAATGCTAAATTTATAGTGCAAATACAAATAATCAAGACCTTCACATGAATTTTGTGCTCTTTCAGATGACCTGTTTTCTTTGCAGTCTAAAAAAAAGCGTCTTACTGTGTTTGGTTAAGGAAAAAAGTTTATCCTGACACAGGTCATCTTTAACATACCATTTAATATAATTTAATGAATATATTTTAATAACTTCCCTGAACAGTGGAAGAGAAGAGTACCTCGGTACTTTGGGTTTTTTTAAGTGTTTTTTAGTTTGTGTGTTTGTGGGTTTTGGGATTTGGTGGTTGTTTTTTTTTTTTTCTCTTTTTTTTTTTTTCCACAGCCACATAAAAGGTAAAACCAGACATGAAGCTTAGTTGTGCAGAAAAATAGCAGCATCTTCATTGTGCTTAATGATGGTTTTGTGAGCTTAAAAATAGTGTATTTTTGAGGTTAATGACAGGATTAGTGATTTAGCCCAAAAGAATAGGCCCTGTGTGCATTTAGAATTATGTGTGTAACAGATGTAGAGAAAATATATCAAAACAGCATAGGGATGAAGGCAGATCATTCCTGTCCTTTGATGGCTGGATTAAAAATTACACTGTTTGAGAGCAGACATTATTATATAATTACATAGAATTAACAAAGAATTGCAGTTTCTGCGCTGCTTTGCATTTGTGAGATAATCATACAATGTGAAAACAATTATCTTTCCAGGGTTTGTCAATTTATATTGCAGGTGTTTATGGTGTGGAACAGATACTACTGAGCCTGCAGAAAAGAATAAGTAGGTCAGTGTGGAACTACCAAATGCTGATTTCCAGTGACTCTTCTCTTGGGGCCACAGGACCAACTTTGTTTTTTTACCAAGTTGCTTATTAAATAGCTATTTCTGTCTTTTGGTCTTAGAAATCTTGGAAATACTATATGATGCTAGCTAAAAAGAGAAACTGAGTGGACTAACAGTTTTGGGGTTTTTTTTCCTCTTATATGAATCTTGGTGTGCTTTACAGCTCTATACCTGAATTAACAAAGGACAAATGTAAGGAAATAATCAGAAACTGTTTAGAGAAGAAAGCCTGCACAGATTGCTGGCAAAAGTATCCTGTTTGACAACAGGCATGAAGTTGTATGTGAATGGAAAACACGTGGGTTTTTTTAGCATCCAAGAAACACCATTCAAGAAATGAAATGAAGCTGTTAGTGGTTGGGTTTTTTTTCTTTGAAAGAAGGACTTTTAATTGGCTGTAATTTGCTGATATAACTGATAAGAGTGTTTTCTCTGTAAATTAAAATATATAATTTCCTGAAATCAGCTTTGGAAATCTGAAAGATGCTACATAGGGAGAATTAAGAAATCCGTAAATACAGAGGATGAGCGTATCCAGTGGTATGATTTGACTGTGTAAGTAGAGCTTATAGAGTTATGCAGCTTACAGGCTTATACAGCTTCAGTTCTACCTCCGTCTTAGTGCACCTACCCTCTAATTTTAAGTGAATAGTGTTTCCAATGATTTTACTGAAAATGTGAGGTAATCTTACTGAAAACGTGAAAATAGCTATGCTGACAGCTTTGAGTGTTGAGCACAAAAGATTAGTGCACCTGTCTGTTACTTTCCTAGAAAAACTTATTCATCTTGTATGTATTTACCTTGAAAAGGATAAAACCTATACCAGCTGGTGGGAGGTTTTTCCCCTTGCATCAAAGGAGAGGAATTATCTTTTGGTTTAATACTTTTAGAAACAACAAAGGTCTCCAGAGTGTTGTCATGTTCTTTTTCTGCTTTTGGTTTGCATGATCTTGAGCAAAGAAGCTTAAGAGGAGCTTCATGCAATGTACCATAGAAACCGTACTTTGTTAACTTATTGACTTCAAATCCACATAAAAATGATGTAGGAATCATGACAGGAATCTGATTACATGGTTCGTGGTGGTTGAAAAGTAAAGACTTTTTTACAGGACTGTGGAACAAAAGTGACAGAGGGGAGGCTGAAAGTCGCAGTGTGTGGGTTCGCACTGTAATGGGTGAATAAAACTTAAAGACTAATTGAACTTCCTTTCAGACACCTGAGATGGCAGTTTATAATGCTGCATAATCATCTTAATGTAATGCAAGGAAATGATAAATAAAATGAACCCAAATGTGTCAAGATTGTTTTCATATTTTTGAGGTAGGGTACCAGCAGTCAAATGAGACCATCAGTTAAGTTATGATTTTTGAGGGGGGTTTTTTTGTTTGTTTTTTCCTTTTGGAGTACTTAGTTTACACAGCCAGACCCATCAGGAAAAATTCATACTACAGGTCCACAAATTTAACTTTTAGGTTTTTACGGTGATGTGGTAGCAATTTGCTCTGGGGTGAAAAGAAGTTTGATTATTTATAAGTATTTATTTTTATACTCTGTAGCATATTCAGCTTGAGTAATCCTGATTAGTTTTTTCTTGTGCCAGTCTTGCATAAGGCAGTAAATTGTAGTGGGCTGTGCAATAGCACAGACAGGCAGCTACTGCAGAGAAAACATTATTTGGGATGTGAAGCATGAAGGGTATGCTGTTTGCTCTCTTGTAAAGCATTTTATGATCTTACTGAAAAAAAACTTGTTGGCCATTTTAGGGAAATAACTCCTGGGTGTATAGTTTCAGCTGCCAAAAATTACATTCTTCCCAGGACAGAGATGGTAAAATATCCGATTATAAGGAGCCATGCTTATGGTCCTAGAGGGTACAGATCTGCTGGCATCTCGAGGGGTGAAGCTGCTGTCACAGAAATTTGAAATTTCTTTCTTTGCCATTGGGTTGAAAAAAAACCAGTTGCTCTGAGCTTTGTGGTTAGTGTCTCTATCAGTTTAGAGCCTAGGCCCTACAAAATTTTTTAAAACTTACTGAATTTCTTGATATTCTGAATCCCGGGATCTGAAACGCAAATTGCACAACTCTGAAGAGGCAGTAAAATGAACGATATTTGGTCCTTTGCATATGTACAGATAACACTTGTTTTCTAGGACATGGAAGCTTGCTGTCACTTATACCTATCTAGTAGTTTTACTAAACTTGGTCTCATTTTTTTCCGTTCTATATAGGCTTCCTTTTCAAGTTTAGAAGTTGAACAATGTATTGTTCCCCACTTCCCTCAAATAATCAGTATTGCAGTATTTAGTGTCAGTAATTGCATTTCTCCACTTCCTTTTTGCTAATTATTCTTACACAGATGTATGTTTGCAAGTGCCATATTAGTGAGTTTTTGAGCTAGTTGAATTTTTTGTTTGGTGTGATACTTTATTCCCCCCACTCCCAGAGCTTTGGCCACATGGAAGGCTTTTTGTAAGCTGTAAGGCTCTCGCTTGTGTCTTCCTTTTCCTGTGTAGGGCTCAGAGAATATGTCAGAATAAACAGCTGATGCCAAATGCAAGTACTTTAAGAGTGTGCAACAGTGGATAAATAGTCCTCATCCTGGAGAATATACTAACATATTGCTGAAGTGGGTTTCTGTATGGCTGTTTCTGCAGCACTGGCTTAGCTACTGGTTTTATTTGTGTATTTTTTCTTTTTTTCTCTTTTGGTTCTCACTGGTGTATTTCTAAAAATGTTTCAATTCAGCAAAAAGAGTAGGTAAGAGTACCTAACATTCCTTAGGGCCATGGTTGGCCTTGGTTGAGTTGTCAGTTTTAACATCAGCACAAAGCAGGTTCATGTAGAGCAGGTTGGACAGGAACGCTTTCAGGTGGGTTCTGAATATCTCCAAGAAGAAGACTCCACCACCTCTCTGGGCAGCTTGTCCCAGTGCTCTGGCACCTTCAAAGTAAAGAAGTTTTTCCTCATGTTCAGATGGAATTTCCCGTGTTGCAGTTCGTGCCTTTTGCCCCTTGTCCTGTCATTGGTGCCTCACTGAAAAGAGTCTGGCCCCATCCTCCTGACACCTGCCCTTCAGATATTTATAAGCATCAATAAGATCCCCTCTCAGTCTTCTCCAGGCTAAACAGATCCAGGTCTGTCAGCCACATAAAAGTGATGCTCCATTCCCTTGATCATCTTTGTAGCCCAACGCTAGACTCTCTCCCATAGTTCCTTGTCTTTCTTGAACTGGGGAGCCCAGAAGTGGATGCAGTAGCCCAGAAGTGGATGCAGTACTCCAGATGCGGCCTCACCAGGCTACCAAAATTAACATAAGATGATCTACCTTGACCTGCTGGCACGCTCTTTTTAACAGACCCCAGGAGACCATTGACCTTTCTGGGTACATTGCTGAATCATTTCCTTGTGTTTCATTAGAAATTGTTTGTTCAATAAGCTTGTAGAGGTTTATTGGAACGCTACACAAGCACATTGAAATTGATTAGTAACATGTCATTTGCATGATTAACAATTTTTTTGTGTGTTTTTTCTCTTTAGGGTGGATGACATTCCTCCAGGAATATCGCTGCTTCCTGATAACATTCTTCAGGTCCTCAGACTCCAGCTCCTACAATGTGTCCAGAAAATGTCAGATGGACTAGAAGAGCAGCAGCAGGCTCTGTCACTTCTACTTGTGAAATTTTTTATCATCCTTTGCAGGTATTTGTTCTGATTGTTACCTCGGCAAGGCTATTGTTTTCTTTAAGAAATCTTGATGCAGCCTTTAAATATAGGTGCTAATGACATATACAGTATGATTTGACACTTTCCAGCAGGAGCGGAGACATGCCACTTCTCACAATCTTCAAAATGAAGGAAGAGGGAATAAAAGTCAGAGAGGAGCAATGCAATCATTTTTGCAATAGTGTTTGACACAAGAAATGGAATAGAAGAAATTAGACACTAAATTCCTTGTAAATACATAGGTTGCACCTATGAGAATTCAAGATATAGTGTACCTGGCATAAGAAACACTTTTAAAAGGCACCCTCTAACAAGTGTTGGATATGAAGTAACTCAAGAGAATTGTACAGGAAGAACTGTTTTGCATTCTTAACATGCTTGTAATTCCCTAAACATCTTAGGAAACTGCTTTATTACCCTATTAATGTAGCTGGCTTCCTTCTGAAACTTATGGCTTATTTTGTAATTCTTTTGAAGCATAATAAGCAGCATAAACTGTTTTTAGGCATCTGTTCCTCACTATTTCTTCAATCTTCTATTGTAAACTGCATTGTGAGAGGAACGGGTTAATATATAATAGGGAATCTCCTTTTCCAAGGAGTGTTTGAAGCAGCTTTATTTGAGTTCTTTGGCTCTCCTTACCTGTGAAAAAATACAAAGGGCCGCAGGTCAGTGTTTAATATTAAATATACATATGTGAAATATTAAGTAGAAGCTGAGTAGATGGTGCTAATATGTGTCTGAATTACAAACTGGTGTCAGTCTTACTTAACTGCTGAAAAGTTCTCCTTATGTCATCACTTTGGTATCTGATCTTTGTAACTTGTCCTCAAAGTCATGAGGAATAACATATGCACACTATTTCTTTGTTGCTGTTTATTTATTTATGTTCTAAAGTAATTGGTTAGATGCTTGTTTTCCTTCGAAGAATTTAAAGTGAATAAATGCTTCTAGGTAGTATATTTGCTGAAGTTTTAGAAAGTGTATGTGCTAATAATGAGGGAGAAGTTGAAGTTACTGTCTTTGTTATCAGATGCCATTTCTGATCTTTCTATTTAGAGTGTCCTGGGAATCTGCTTAACCTCTGAAACCCCAAATACCAGATAGAACTGGCCTAAAGCATAGTGACTCAGACCTTTCCTCTTCTTCCTGTTAGAAGAAAACTTGTGAGCTCTGTTACTGTGACAGAAATAAACATTTGAGTACTTGCAGTCTTTTGGAGAGTATTTTTCAGATGCTGATGTACTTTTGTGTGGTTATAGACATAATGATAAAACAAACATTGTTTGAACGAGCCTCAAATGCTACACTGTGTACACTTCTGTGGTTTCTATGTTGTCTTCATAGAAATTTGGCTAATGTGGAGGAGATTGGGATGTGTTCATACATTAACCATGTTATCACCATGACTACGTTATACATTCAACAGGTATGTGGTTAACAATTCTCATCTGTTATTTTTTCCATCTGTTACTTCCTGCTCTTGCTTATGTGATCTGCTTTTTCAATAATAGTGTTGTGTGGGGAGTAATTTGTGAGCTCAGAACCGTTCAGGAAGAGATCAAGATGAATTTTCAATTTCTAGAAATCTTCTGACCACAGCTTTCCTTTTTTCCTCAGTTAAAAAGCAAAACAAAGGAAAAAGAAGTGGCAGATCAGACCCCCATAGAAGAATTTGTGAGACATGCATTGGCTTTTTGTGAAAGTCTCTATGATCCATATCGAAACTGGAGGCAGCGAATTGCAGGGTATGTGTGGATCTAGGACAGAATTCTAAATACTGTGGTTTATGATAACTTTAGAAAAACAATATGTAATGTTTCTGACAGCACTACTTTTGCTTGTTGTCAAACTAAAAGAAAAAGTAGTTGCATGTCTATTCTTCTGGTGTTGCATTTACAGCTGTTACAATTGATAGCCTTAAGCATTTGATACTGTGTTTTAGGGTTTTTTTCTTTCCCCAAAGATACACTCTTTAGAATAGCATTTATGAAATAGTTTTTCTACCAAAATTAACATAAAGAAGCAGTTGTGCCTAAAACTGAACTTCATTGCTACCAAAGTTGTCAGACTAATATATCCTGTTCCATTTAGTGGGAAGCTGAGGGCTTTTTGAAAGGTGGGAACATAGAGAGCTGGGAAATGGGCTTTCCAAGATGCTTAATTTCTGTCATTCTAGGCACAGGCCCTGTTCTTTGAAAGGGTTAGTCGTTCACTTTATCTGCTGTAACTGGCAGTCTAGCTCCTGGCTTAGTTACAATAAGCAAGGACTAAGTAACAGACTGGAGGGCGCGGGGAAGTCAGCAAACTAAACCATATTGTAAAAAAGTGAAGGTATTTCTAGGAGCAGAACATTAAATACAAGATTAACTGTGATTCATTTTTTCAGGATGAAATACTACTTTATACTACATATACATCATATATTTCTTTTATGTATCTTTTTTAATGTAATTGCAGACGTTTCCTTAGTACAGTTGAAAAGAGCAGGCAGAAGTACAAACCAGCTTCCCTGACTGTTGAGTTTGTCCCTTTCTTTTACCGTAAGTACGATCATGACATGTTTAAAAACCGTCATTTTTGGAGGATTGAATGTAGTGATTCCCAGTTCCGTTCCCCTAAGAATGTCCTATAATCTTATTTGCTTTCTGAGGCTGAATGATGCAGGTTGCTGCTTTGGCTTGTTTTTCACTCTGAGCATCACTATCTTGAGATTCTTACTTATCATTTAAAGTCATTTTGTTAGACTTCATTTCAGAGCCTAATGTGGTTTCATAGGGTCGGTTCTCTAAATTGCCAACTTTCCCATTTATTAGGGTGCATATTGTGATTGCACCAAGGTACCTGTACCAACTGTAATGATAACTGATGTGGAAAAATAATCTTAAGAAAGTGTTAATGCATTTTTGTCTCAATATGATTTAACAGCTAGAAAGAAGGAAACTCTATGTCATCCAGTTAGCAAGTGCTCCTTGGACTGCAGTTTGGGAAACTGCTCTGTTTTGTGTCTGGTTAAGTCATTATATATCATGATAGCTACTTTGGAATTCATGTGTTCTTACCATTACAGATTGGCTGTGTAGAAAAGGAATACATGTGCAGCCGAGTTACGTACTTAAATTTTGGGAAGGTGGGAGGCCTGGCTAGCTTGCCAGTTTAGCACGCCAAAGTGCTAGTGCAAACAGAATTGAAGCAGCAGGCATATTCTGGAGGGGTGGGAATGTGAGTGAAATCATCCTTTTTTTGCATCTGTCTGTTAATTCATCTTTAATTGAAAATAAATAAAGGAAAAAAGGAAGATTCAGTTCCCATGGTGGTAGCATTTATGAATTTGTTTTGTCTGTTTGAGACACGTAGTCCTCCTGTTCCTCGAGATTTCTGCTCTATATATGTAAAATAGGCTAGTTGCCAAAGGAACTGATGCTGATAAAATGCCATTATCTTTGTGCCAGAGCACTGGGAAAACACTCTAAAGGCTACTACTGAGGGATTTCACCTGCAGGTTCTCTCCTGCCTGTACTTGGGTTCCTCTGAAATCCCTTAAGTATTATATACTGTGACTGAGCTACAAGTGTACTAATTAGCTGGCAGATACTTATCTGCTGGTTGGTCAACTGGCAAGAAAGAACAAGAAATTGCTTTAGATATGCTGCCATTGCAGCATTAATTTGAGGCTTTTTTTGGTCTACCCAGAGTAATGATTTATTCACAGTTGACTAAGTACTGCTCTTTTGAATTTGTCTGAGGTTATGCAAAAGATTCAGGGGCTAAAGTCAAGGGAATGGTGAGACTAGCAGACTTAACAGTGTGATCATCTAAGTCTTGTTTCCTTTGAAGACCAGATTTAAAAAATAGCTGTACAATTTTCTTTTTCAAAGGTTTATACATTCAGTATAGTTAGAAATCTTACTTGCCAATAATAGGTCTTAAAGGTTATATTATGATTTTAATAAATTTTAAATTCTTGCATTTTCAATTTCTATTGGTTTTCTTTTTTTTTTAATATCAGCTTTTCCAAACCCAAATCATTATCAGTTCTATCTCATTAAGTAATTGGAAGGTTTACGATGGTTAATTCCAAACAATCCTTTGTGGTTTGTTACAGCTACTTTGAGTCTAGTGTTACTGCTATAGCAACAATATCTAGGTTATGTCTTTTGCTGAGAAGAGTTCCTGAGGCTGTTTATGACTAATTTATATAAGATAAGGCATGAGAAGAGATGCAGGATAATTGTCTTTAAAAGAGACTACTGCTAGAAAGGTTACAGACCTGTACAGACTTCCCTGGGAAGTTTTGGCTTAAATGGAGCAAGCTCAGGGTGTGTTTTTCTTAGGTACTTGAATTGCATGTGGCATTAAATTTCAGTGCCAAAATTTCTCTAACCTGTGTCGTGTTTGTGAACTGCTTGCATGTTACCGTGTCCTTCTGTTTCTCATTAGAGTGGACAGAAAGGGCTCATTTTACGTTATGGATCAGGTCAACAGTTATTTTATGTCTGTGGTTCTGTCTGCCTGCATAAAGATTTTTATGTGAACTAAAGGTCTGGCCCTGTGAATTCCTGATAAACGTGATATTGTTTTGTTACTTTGATAATGTTGGAATTGATGTGTTTGTCTCATTTATGGAAAAGAAAGTGGAGATTATGTAGTTGAATTTTTTTAAAAATTTGTGTGAGGACAGGGAATAGAGGAGGTTTTTTTCATTAATTTGGTGGGGTTTTTTGAGAGGAAAAGCTTTCTATAATTTATATGACCAAAGTAAGGAATACTTCTTTGTTTTTACTCCAATCAGAATGCTTTCAAGAAAGTGAACATCTCAAGGAGAGCCTAAAATGTTGCCTGCTACATCTCTTTGGAGCTATTGTGGCTGGTGGCCAGGTAAGGATGTTATAAACTTTTTTCAGCTGCTGATGCCTCCAAAGGCCTCGTCGTTGTTTAAGGCTTATAAATACCCTCTAATGCATAAATGAGAAGAACTTATTATTTACTATGAATTGTTTGCTTGTCTTACAAGTTTTGGGTCCTTCTATGCAATAGTATCTAAAGGCTAAAAGCTAGGTCCTGCTTTCAAATAACAGTAGAAATTAGCTATGTATAATAACTACACATTCATATGAACGTAACGTTTTCATATCATAAAGAAAAACCGTGGGTAACTTGATTAGGAGTTTCCACCTGCAAAGATAAAAGTTTTGTATCAATACATGACATTCATCTAGCTTACTTTCCAATGCTGGAATAAGCTTTTTCACTGAGGCACAGGGCCTTTATAGCTTGTAAGCTGCTAAAAATGTTTGAAAGAATGTGAAGCAAAGAGAGGATGTTCATCATCAGCAAAGCCAACACCCACTCTCTTGGCTGACTTCTGTAATGTGCTACTTAATCTGGTCACAAGGAAATGTTACTTCTGATGATCCAGAAGAGAGAGCGTTTTTAAATGTTGCCAGGAAGCATCAAAACCAGGCACTGCTCCACCAGGGAAGGCAAACTGAGACTGAGCATAATGACCAGGTGGGTAGAGGCAGTTGACCTTACTGGCAAAAGGTACAGTCTCACTATACCTGACCAAGGTGATCAGAGCAGATCTGGTGGCAGTAACCAGGATCACCCAGCTCAGATCACTAGACAAGTCTGTAACAATGAAGCCTGAGATCAAGCCAGAAGATCTGGTCAGCACATCAGGGTGGCGATTTGGTCTAGTGATGGTAACAAGCATCAGTCAGTCAAGAGTCCAGTAGCTGCCAGGCCTATCCGTGTTGATGAGGCGGGTCTAAGATCTGGCCAGGCTGTGAGGTCCGTGCATCAGGTTCAAGACATGGCTAGGCATGGGCATGCCTGCAGTGTAGCTCAGGCAGGTAAAAGGTTCCCTAGAGAAGGCATTGAGCCCCTGACAAGGCTTCGCAAAGCCTTCTAGGATTCAGGGTTCCTGCACAAATTTAAGGTGGCCCTGAGTGTATGCAGTCAGACCCTCAGGAAGAGAGGAGAAGGAAATGCACTCAGGGCCCAGACAAACATTTGCTAATTATTATGCTCTTTTCAAAAATTGTAAAGTGTTACGAATCTCATGATCTAAAATGCAAATTCAAGTGAGGGTTTACCTAGAATTAGCAATTTGTCAAGGCTACCCTGTAAGAATGTTATAATATGCATTTAAATTATTTTTCCTTTTTCCTATAAACGTTCTCTTTGAAAAAGAAAGCCTAGTTAAGTGAACAAGATGGGGTAAGTTTTGTAGCCATCAAGTAGAATATTCCATATTTATTTAACATGGCATTAACAGACATAGTAATGTATGTTGTATGATCCAGATAACTCAGAAATTGCTGGTTTGAACATTTTATTTATTTAGTATTATTTTTTTCTTAATCACTTTTTCCCCCTTGGGTTTCAGAGGAATGCTCTTCAAGCAGTATCTCCTGCCACCATGGAAGTCTTGATGCGTGTTTTAGCAGACTGTGACAACTGGGATGACAGGAACCCTGAGGAAGTGAGCAGGAAAGCAGAGCTGACCCTGAAGTGCCTGACAGAAGTTGTCCATATCCTTCTAACCAGCAGTTCTGACCAGCGGCAAGTGGAGACAAGTACAATATTGGAGAACTATTTCAAGTTACTTAATTCAGACCATTCGGCTTTACCTAATCCAAGGCGATGCAGGCAGTGGGAGAGCAGGTTCATAGCACTACAGATCCAAATGCTGAGTGAGTATCCTACTGTGCAGTTCCTTTAAATAACTCTTGATAATAACTCCAAAGCAAGTCACGATTGACCCATGATAGTAATATAAGTGAATGTTCTACCAAAAAAATGTTCACATGGCTAAGCAATTGAAAAATTTCAAATATTTCTTCATTGACATAACTTTGTATTCTTGTTTAATCATTCACTACACCATTCAATCAGTGTCAAGGTTCACGGACTGCCAGTCTCCATTAAAAAACAAAAAAAAGCAAAAAAACTTTTGTTAGGCAACAGCTGACACTTATCATCAACTTAATAATTGCAGAATAAGGTGGGTTGGTAATAAAATACCAATGTGGTGGATGTTTTGTGATAGTTTGCTTTTCAAATGGCGTTATTGTAAACATTCATCAAAGCTGATAGTCTGAAACTATCGTGTTTATTATGTAATGTGCAGAAAAAAAGCTTGTTAGATTTGGGAAGTGTTTTGCCTTTGATGCCAATTCTGTTTTAATTTTATAGATACCATCACAGCCATGTTAGACTGCACAGATAGGCCTGTTCTGCAGGCAATTTTCCTTAACAGTAACTGCTTTGAGCATCTCATTCGACTGTTGCAGAACTGCAAGGTAAATTTTCCCTTATCAGCGTATTTTTAACAAAACCTGCCTTGTAGTATTGCATGTATATTAATTATCTTCCTTCTGAATTAGATGCAATTTTGTAGTGTCTACATACTGGAAATAAAACTTTGGATCAGTTAGAGCCACCAGTGCCATGAAAAAGCTGAAAGATCCAAGTTGCTCTAAAATCTTTTTGTTTCTAATGAAGTAGAGGTGTTTCTTGTCTGTCTTGTAGCTAAAGCAATGAATGCTTGTTTTGAGTCCTGAGTGAAATACCTTTTTAGACCCAGCTCAGTCTCTAAAATCTGGTAAGGTTGTTGCTAGAACCAATTATATATCCCCCTCCCCCTGCCGCTGCTTTTTTAGTTTTGTTTTGTTTTTAAATATTCTGTTACTGGATTGCTAGGAAGTCACTTCCAACTGCTGCCAGATGAAAGTTTGAATTCTAATTTCAGAGGCCTATTTTTCCATTTTGAAAAAAACCTTGCTGGTGTGCCTTTGCAAGTGTTTCAAAATATTTGAGTCTTGTGTAGCTGACATAAAGCATGAGTTCAAGGTGTTACAAATTTTCTTTGGTTGTTCTTCTCCTTCTACATAGGATTTAGTGTTTACATAGATGTTTATGTTTTCATCTCAGTCCCTGGTGGTCATAATTTGCAAGATAGTGTCTTCCTCTGATTGCTTTGTAGATTTCTTTTTTCCCTGTGCAAAAGAACATAGGTACAATCTAACTCTGGAATATTTTCTCTTTTTGTGATATGTTGGTGGCATAGCTATTTTGGGCTCTTCTAATGCTAGATAATTTAATACTAGGTACAGTATGCAATATGATTAAAATCCATTTAGATTTTGGATTAGAACATATTTCAGTGTAGTAATGTATTAAAAATAAATGTGTTTGGATTATGTCTTAAATTTAGTTATAATCAGTGGCAGAATGCCAACTGACAAGTGTTTTGAATAGTGTTTGTAGTTTTTCACCTCCTCCTGAAAATACCTTGTATGACCTTTCCATTCTCCTGTTTGGGAATCCATGCCTATTCTTGTACTGACCTTGTACTATATGAGAAATGTCTTCTTTTCAGTTTCTTCTTAAATCATCAAGCAGTATGATGTTTACCTGTTCATGCAGACTCTAGCTGTGTTCCTGCTCTCATATAAACAAGTGGTGGAATTTAAGAAAGCAGGAACAGTTACTCTATTTTTACAGCTTGCTCCTTTTATTTTTATTCTGCCTGTACATATGTCATAAAATATGTTTGTTTGAGGCTTTTTCCTGTGATACAGTCTCATGTGTTACTGTGGTTGATTTGGTATCAATCTCCTGCCAGTTTGCTACAGAGTGTTGTTTTTTTTTTTTTTTTTTTTTAATGTTCCATGGTCAAAATAATCCCAGGAGTGAGAAGTGGGATGGAGGCTGGGAAGGTGTATATTTTTGTTTTCCAATATACTGTTTCTCCGACCTTTTTCAAAGCCAAGTAGCAAAGATTAATTTAGCTGTGGAATTAGGATTTTTGTCTTATTAGCTGGAGGTGGAGACCTTATTTCTAGATCATCTTCTCTTTACCTGTGAAAATCTACTGGGCTCACCAGCAAGCTGGATAAAGCATGTTTGGCCGCTCTGCAGATAGCAGGAGAGTACATACACAGGTCTGAAACTCAGGAAACTATTGGATATTCAGCAAATTTGAAGTGCAATAAATTTCCGTGGGAAGGAGGGGTAAATAAAATCCATACTACTATTTTTGCTTATAGGTGTTCCAAAGAATTTGGGGTATTCAAGGCCATACTTCGAGTCATACTTTACTAGTCATTTGCAGTTCAACAATTTCCTACAATTTAAAGCTTTTTTTCGTATTTGCTGGTTTTAAGGCTTATGGGCAAACTGTCTTCTCTTACCTGTGCTCTAGGGCTAGAGATCTGCACAAAAGCTTTTCGAAACTGCTCAGTGAAGTTTTGATCATGTGAATATTGCTTTTTGCCTGTGACATCTGAAAAGAGGGACTGTACTTCAGAGGTATCAGGAGGGTGCTTATTCTATACTGAGAATCACTTAACAAGCTGTTTTGTCAGTCCTGAATTTTTTCTCATCTATTAAACTCTCCTAGAAGTTAGACTTTGAGCAAAGCACAATAACCTTTAGCAGTATGCCCAGTTAAAAATATATTTTTTTATCTAATCGGCTTTTAACTCATACAGACACTGTAATAAAAATCTGTTTTTCCGTTTTATGTGTGTTATCAGAATAGAAGCAGTTCATATGAAAAATTTGGTGGTTTTTTTTTTTTTGCATGTCTGCATTTGCTTCTGTTTAATTAATTTTCTTATTTCCACTTGTTAATGTTATAACCCTCTGAGACACATTATAGTTATTCTGCAGTGTTAAGTGCTCCTGACCGTGATGTACCTTTCAAAATTACTTGTGTTTCTAAGTCTGTGCTTTCAAACCTATGTAAGTCAAAGTATTATCTTGAATGGTGTCCTTTGTGTTTACCCCAATTTATGGAAGTTGATTTCTCAGGTTGTTCCTCTTCAGCAGATAATGATGATACCAGATATTATCCGATAATGGGATAAAATGTATGAGGGGGAAAAAACCCAGAACAAATGCTTAATTTTTGCTTTAGTTTCTGCTCAGTAAAGGAAAGCGTTCTCTTTTTTTTTTTTTTTTTTTTTTCCTTCTTAAAAGGACTTTTAAAACATTTTGATTGTGGATTTTTTTAACCACCTCAACAGCATCTAAACACAGAAGAAGATAAATTTTGGTCCTGTTTAGACAGCTAAACTTTGCACACACAGTGACTGCCCTTGATTATGAAGATATTTGGGTGAGCTTTAAACTTGCAAAATCAGGAACTGACTAAGAATTCAGCTATTGTACACAAAGCAGTTTCTTAGCTGAAGATGGAGTATAGGGGTGTGTTTAATCTGAAGCTATTTACAACCTGAGTCATAGGATGATGGCAGAGTATTTTACACTTCTTCCTGTCCTAGAGACTGTGCCCCCGAAATTCTGCTGCTGTTTGAAGATTAAAATATTCTGTCTAGGTATCTCCAGTTTTTATCTAGGTTGAAAGAGAAGTGAAAAACTGCGAAACATCTGTAACCATTTCTTTGCTAGTGCCCCACTATTGTCTTTATTTCTTACAAATAAGTTTTTTTAGAACCTCCTGTCATGTTGTGTATTGTAAATGGAATCACAGTTGCTAGGCCAGTGACGAGTATAAATTCCAGATAGATCGGTTTCCTTGTCTCAGTGATTACATATTTTCATTTTATTTTGGAGGGGGAAAAAGCACTTACTATTTAGCAAAAATACACTGTAATCTTTGGTATTGTTAAAATTAACAGAAGGCTAATATTAATGGAGGATTTGTCTCACCCATGTGAGAACCTTTTGTCCAAGGCAGCCTCCGCAGGTTTGGCTGCAGGTAACTGTTTAATGCAACTATTTCCATTATTCTTGTCTCTGTTCCTAACAGCTGTTTTTAAATGCTAACAATAAAGTGGCAGACAAGAGTGAGAAAGACCTTGCCAACAAATTACTGACAGAAATGAATGAGGACCAGGTACCTACCTAACCTGTATTTTGCTTCAACTGAAGTCAAGACACAATCACAGGAAAATTGATTCCTGTGCTTCACCTTACCATCTGCTTTAAGTCTTCTGCAACAAGATGAACTTGTGTTGCTGCACGCATCAGTATTTCCTGTCTCCAGAAAAGAATTTTTCTGAATAACACATTCAATTCAACCTCGGTTTTATTGGTCTGCTTCAAATTGCAGATAATTTCAATAGTTTAAGCCTCAGTTATGCTTCTTTTAAGGAAAAGGTGAAGTACATGAATGGAATCCAAATAAATTCTATCAACCTGGTGGTGATTATTTTTTTTCCCCTCCCTTTCCTCTTTTTTGCTTCTTTGTCTCAGCACTGTGGTGGTTTTGATTCTGGGGCTTTGTGAATCTCAATGGTTGTATTTTATGTCCTGATTCTTTGCTTGTCATCAAGAACAGATTTCATAAAAAAATGGACAGGCTGAATCAGGGAGGTAGGAATAGCTTTAATTTTTCCCAAAATATTGTGGAGACGTTCAAATGCAAATTGTTGTCATATTAATCTCATAGTAGAATGATTTGTTCTGATTAAAAATGTAAAGAAATGCTAAGTGCAAGGTATGGTAATCTACAAATTGTGATTCTTACTAATAGCTTTGGCTTTCTTAGAAACTCAGTGCAACACTAACCATGTGTAAATGTTTCTTCATATCTAACGCTGTCTGCTGATTCTTGACATTTCATTTTCAAAATATGTCTGATATGCATATAGTATTTCAGAGATGATGAAACAGTATGTTTGTTTGCACAGTTTTGCTAATTAGGTTTATTGAGAGATGCAAGGTAGCGCTCCATAGTTTTTCATCCTTAAATCCACCATGGAAATACAAACAACACAAACAAGAATTATAGGAATAAAAACTCAAAAGATAACTTAAATTGGAAAAAGATATGTTGATTAATGCAATGAGGCTATGGGTGAGGCAGCCACTTTACTGTGCTGGTGTGACTTCTCTCTTATAGTTTGTGTGTGTGTGTTGCATTGGTGTACAGGGACTTGGATGGAAAAGAAAACACTTTGTGTGAAGTGGAGGTGCCTGACTGTCCAGCAGCACACACGCACATACTGCAAGAAGTTTTCTAATTTGTTTTCCTCCCTCCCTCTTGAGGTTGTCCATTAGCCGCATGAGGAAAACCTGTTTGTCCCTCAGAATATTTGAAGTGCAATGTGTGTTGTGAATGCCTCTCTCCTCTTGAAGTACGTGGCGAGTTGTCTACTGTTATGTGATTCCTTGTAGGCCGTGGGCTTACAAAATCTTGACTGGTGGGGAGATGATTTTTGAAGCATGTTCACAAACTCTTGATTTCCCTCCTGGCAGGGAGGCCACAGTATAGATATTGGAGCTGAACTGTCTTTGCGCATTTGTATATAACTTCTGTACCTACCACTTTCAGGTGTTTCAGGGACACCTAGACTGCTTGGCAGTATCAACCATTCAAGCCCTCACAGCAGTAATGCACAAGTCTCCAGCTGCTAAGGTAACATATATATATATATAGAGATATAGATATATAGATATACACACAGAGGTCTGCTTGCAAGAGGTTTTTTTGATCTTGTTTTCAGTTAGTGTTTTTATCTCAGTATCTTGATGAATCTTGTTAATGAAGGTGAGCAGATTATGGTCATGCATTCCTGCCAGATAGGAATACCTGATAAGCAACTCTAATCCATTTATAAGTCTCTAATGGGTGGACACTGAACCATCTTTCTGTCAAAACTGAAAGATCAGAGTGTTAATGGTAGTTGGAACTTTTGTAAAGAAAGTATATCATTACTTGTCCCATGAATATGTGGGATAGAATTAAGAGGGTATTTGCAGGAATTTTCAGGTAGGAGTTTGTGTTGTAGTTTTATCATGGCTTTAAACTAACCCAGGACAGTATTGGAGTCCACATGGTCTTCTTGACATTCTCCTGCCTTTCATTTGTAGTTATTCTTCTGGTTTGATAAATGGATAGCTTGTGGTTAGTTTGTGAATCTGACTGGAAGCTATGCCTGCAGAAAAATAATGTATTCTTACATTGCAGAGTTTGTTAGATTCGCTCTGTGGTTGAATCATTCCCTAGTTGTGGCATAGGGAAAGGGATGAAGGGATGTGGCTGCCCAGTGGGAGGCTAAAGGAACGGTGGGAGTCATCTGATTTGGTTGCTACTTGCAGTCCAGTGAGAAATGACAGGGTCAGTTATGCTCATCCAGAGCATTACTCAGAGGGTTTATTTCTCCACTCTCTCTGGGAAGGCTGGCAGGAGTTATTTGTCGGAGGTGGGGACTGACTGTGATTCACAAAGGGTCGGTGAAGTTTTCAGTAGTACTTCCAATGCAACATATGTATTTTTGCTTTCTGTAATTACCTGAGCAATCATTTCACTTCTGCTGATACTTAAAAAAAAAAAAAAAGTTAATTTCAGTGCAGAATACAGCTGTCAGAAGAGTCTCCAATCCGTATGTGTTGGCTGTTTACCAACTAAACTATGAATGGATGCTACAGTTTGGATTGTACTGTTTCATTTTTTTTTATTTGTGTAAAATCCATTAGTTTTCAGAAAAACTTCCTTGAAACACTTTTCTAATTTTTGAGGAGTTTAGGATGGGTGGTCTTGGAAAATCTTTCACTCAAAAGTGAATTCTCAATTTATTTTCTATTTCTCAATGCAATAACTTTAATTTC
>VXBJ01001176.1:535773-545877 GCA_013400055.1 Nycticryphes semicollaris
AGTATATTATATATATTACCTATAATCTTCTATATGTAATTTTTAAAATATAACTGATCTTTTATTTGCTTATCTGCATACTGTGGTGAGATCCTTCTTATCTGCAGCATGCTAGAGATAGCTCAACAGACATACTATCAAAAAGAGATTTCTAGCCTGTAAAAACATTATTGTTGCATTCTAATTTTTTGTGTCTAATACTGTGTTAAATTAGAACCTGCTGCAGTAGACGAGCACTTTTTGTCCATTTTATTTGTTAGTGAGACTGGGATTTTTATCCTCAGGAGGTCTTCAAGGAGAGGATTGGTTATGCACACATATATGAGGTACTAAAATCGCTGGGTCAGCCCTCACGGGAATTGCTGGAAGAACTCATGAATATGGTGAGATGTGCTTGCTTTGAATGCTAAAATGCTTACATCTTTTCAACACTACTTCTAGCGCTATTTTATTGTATTTCATGTCTGAGTTCTCTACTGTTTTTCAGGCTGTTGAAGGTGACCACATGGCTGTTGGAATACTAGGCATTAGTAATGTCCAGCCCTTATTGCTGCTTATCCAGTGGCTTCCAGAACTAGAATCTCATGACCTGCAGATTTTCATCTCAAATTGGTTGAGGCGAATCTGCTGTATTAACAGACAGAGTCGTGCCACATGTGTCAACGCGAACATGGTCATCCGTATCATTAAGACACTAAATTCCCACTCGGCGCTCCATTGTACTTGTGCAGAGAACCTGATTGCCATTCTAGGCTCTTTGGGGAGCCAGTCCATGGGCTCAGAAGAGCTGCTTCAACTGATACGGCTTCTGAGGACTGAGGAACCAAAACGAGCTCACCCCTATGTTGTTCCAGTGATGCGAGCCATTCTAGCCATGGCCCGGAAACAGGGCATGGATAGTGCCTTGCAGTATTTCAACTTGTACCACAGTATGGCCGGAATTGCGGTTCCATCCATCCATAAGTGGCCAGGCTCTGCATTTTCTTTCAACGCTTGGCTCTGCCTTGACCAGGACCGGGTGGACCCTAGCACGCCTAGCAAAAGTGGCAAGAGGAAGCAACTCTATAGGTATAGTCACTACAACTACTTCAACAGCACAAATGTCACTCCAACTGTTCCCTGTGGTGTATGGCATCCTATGACATGTGGTATTTCTGCTTATCTTCGTAGAATGCAATATACAGCACTTAATTTGTGAAAGGGAGCAGTTTTACCTGTCACCAGAGCCAGGCTGTTTTACAGAAAGAAGCATGTAGTTTCTCAGCTATAATGCTTTCTTGGCTACAGTTTCAATATCTGTAACTCCAAATTGTGTTAAGGTTCATAGCTTATGAACAAACAAAATGGCAACCAAAAAAAGGCAGAAAAAAACCTAATCGCCACCCCCAAACTGAGCAGCCTTCCCACTGTTTCCTGCAAAGATAATGAAATCTGTTTCCTATACGAGAGTGTGCAGAAAAGGACACCTTCATTTGCTTAAATAGTAGACATGGATGGCCTTGGTATGATTTTACCTTCTGGGTGCTAACATTCAGCAGCAAACAAAATGCAGAATGAGAGAATAGTAGTTGAAGAATTTCTTGCTTCCTTCGGTCCATTTTACTGCACTGCAGTTTCTGGGGAAATGTTGAAAGAAAGAAATTCTAGTTGCAACAGAATTAGTATTTTCCAAACCCCTGTGTCTTAGAGTGTTACTTCTTTTTATTAATAACCATGGTGGCAGGTGGAGACCCCTTGGGTCTGTGTCCGCCCTGTGTGTTTGTATAGCACAGCCCTAATTAACTGCCACAACACCTGCTTCGGGGGTCATCAGTGTGTCCCACTAAATGTCTTCAGGAGACTGGAGTTCTAGAAAACTGGTCTGGAATTGCACCACAAAGTAAAAAAGCTGCAGTTGGATTTCAATGTGATGCTATTACACCAATAACCAACTGGTTTTCTATCATTCTGTGGATGATTTTGAAGACATTATTCTCATTTTGGAAAGCTAAAACAATGGTGTATTGAAATTAACAAAACAAAAAAAAAAAAAAAAGGGGAAATGTTTAAAATTACAGTTTGACCTTGAAATGTTAAACACGCAACTGAACTAAAATAATTAAAAATTGACCTAGCTGCTGTGTTTTACAGTATTTAACTGTAAGACAGCTTATTGTCTATTGATGTCATCTCTTATATTCATGCTCTGTGTGCGTACTTGTGTTTTATATTGATACATGCAGATATTTGATGATCGTATGGTAGTTAATGTATTCACTTGGAATACTGGCACCTAAGGCTATGTAGCAGGTTTTGATAGCAGTTTACAATTTATATGCAATTTTTGGTATTCAAGTGCTTAAAAAATGAAAGGTTTCTCAATATTGGCAGCTTTACCAGGAGCTGACAGACACAATTAAATTGATAGAAAACAGCACAAGTTGCATGCCAGTCTCTTCTCTAGTACAATATTGTAGATTCCAGAGGCTGTAGTGGCCAGGGCTTTGCAACAAAACCAGCTTGAGCTGCGTGGGTCAAACTGAAGTATTGCTTGTTGTGACCAAGGTTATGTTTTCATGTAAAATATGGATGTCTGCAATCTGCTTTGAGAGCTTTGTGGATCACATTTGGCCTGTGAGTCCTGTGCCCTGGGGTCCTGTCCTTGAGTCAGTTTGTCACCTTCGGTTTGTTTGGTGGTTTTTTTGGTTTTTTTTGTTTTGGGTTTTTTTTGAAACAATAACAGCCAGGCAAATAGTAAATGCTGGACAAGTGACAAATGGCTTAAGTTGATTCTTTCCGTAGTGAATGTACTGTTAGGTGAATTCTGATGAAGTAAGTCCTTGATTGTGTGTTTCATTGTCTTTTTCTGTAGCTTTTTTACAGGAAGTGGTATGGGGTTTGAAGCATTCATTACATGCTCTGGGGTATTGGTGGTTGCAGTTTGCACAAAGAGGGAATATGCAACAGTGATGCTGCCTGACCATTGCTTTTTTGACTCTCTCTGGGTAAGATTTGATATTGAGAAACATTTTGTTTAGAATAATACTGTTAGCCCAGGACTCAAAGTTCCCTTTTTTGATTGCTTTATGAATGGTTTATTTTATCATATTTAAATAATTAATCTAAATGAACAGGTCTAATCTCAAATAATGCAAGCAGTCTTCCATGAAGATTAGTGGTTGATTGAGCTAAATTATGCTTATGTTGTTAGACATTTGTTATTGACAGTCTGATTATCTGCTTAGAGATATTTTTTTAGCATCTAGATTTTTTTAATATTATAACACGTATACGTGGTATGGTGCTATGGGAATTAATAAAATGTGCTACTGTGTTTCTGCCTTGCTTTTTTCCTGTTCCCATACTTAAGGATTGATGTGCATTATCATAAAATAACTGTATTTCTTCCCTTCAGAAGCCTGTTTACATGTAAACTACTTTAAAATGGAAGCAGCTGATAGCTGGTCTTATCTTCTTGGTGATTCTTTGGATTTATCTTCTTAAGTGGTTTACTCACCAGATTAGTAGAAATTAAATTAAGTATTTCTATACGCTTATTTAACTGGTTTTTAATAATGACTTAATTATTTTATATTGCATAACCAGCACAACATAACTATTGTTCACATGCCTGGAAAGAGGCCCTTTGGTCAGAGCCTTGTGTACATATACGTCAATGGGCAGCAGAAGGTCTCTGCCCCACTTCGGTTCCCTGCCATGAATGAAGTAAGTTCACCTTCTGAGTCATAACCCCTGTCCTGATGAGGTCTCATGGAACAATGAGAAAATAGTTGGCTTTTTTTCATTTGGAAATTGTGTAAGAGTTTAAGATGGCTTAGTCGATTGCTACTGTAAGCTTCTGTTCAACTTTGGACACTGTTCAGAGTATCAGCTCGGAGTATAACCATGAATTAATGCTTCTTTAGTCATCTGAGTTTAAAAACAAAACAACAAAAACTCCAGATAACCTTGATTAGAGTGTGAGATTTTTCCCCAAGGTAGTTACCTGAGCATACTGACACAATTTGAGTAAGCCGTAATAAATCACCCCTCTGCCAGCAGGATTGGTGTGACGGTACTCAGGGGAATATTCCCTGTTGCTTTCAGCAGTAAATTGTTTTTTTTTACTTGTGGTGTGTTCTCTTAATATGCTATTTTTGTACATGCTTTGTTAGCTGGATAAGCAGTTTACAGGCAGGTAATCTAACCATTTCAAATGTGTACACATTTAGCCTAGAAAACCACACTACCCATCAAAATTGAGTATATGTCATGATAATTTTCTTTATAAGTATTGCTCGTTCTTTTTGTGGAATGATTCCATTTTAAATTGGGCCACAACACTGAACATTCTTCCCTCTTTTGTAAGTCCTAATTTTATATTTGTTGAGTATGTTGAGCAAACACTTAAATTTGACATGGTCATAGTAAAATCAGTGTAACACTTAAAAAATGAAAGTAAATGTAAATTTTCATTGTGAGATATCTTCGATTTGGGTCTGTCTGTAGAATAAGCATGACAAACATTAAGATAGCTAAAAGCAGGGCAGGTAAGCTTCCTGTGAGAGCAACTGTTTAAGTGAAGTAACTGATATGAGAAACGTACAGTAGCAAATATGTTGGGCTAGTATTTTTTAATATAATCCAGAAGAGTATTGCTTACTAGGGTATCTGGAGCACTGTCCTTCCTGGCTCTGCTCCTGCTGGAGGTCATACAACAGTTCAGGTGACTAAATTGCTCTTAATTGGAGAAACGACACTCTTCGTTGTTATGGAAAGTGTATGCTCTTTTTTTTGGCTTCTTTTCCAGGGAACAGCAGAACTTAGTGCTCCTGGTTTTATTTATTTAGTTTAGGTTTCCCCAAGACAGTTTTCAGTTTTACCTTTTAAACTATGAAAATAGGAGGATAGATTTACATGATGTGTTTTGTTTTCTGTCTTCCATACTTGACTTTCCAGTCTTTCACTTCTTGCTGCATTGGTTCAGCTGGTCAAAGAACAACAACTCCTCCTCCATCTCAGATACCAGATCCACCTTTTTCCTCCCCTATTATGCCCCATCGGACATCACTCGGGGGCATCCTCTCTACAGGAGGTTGGGGTGGGATGCTTGGAAAACCAGAGCTCATCACCAAGATGATCTCAGCAGGGACTCAGGACAGTGAATGGGGATGTCCAACGTCTTTAGAGGGACAACTTGGATCAGTTATCATCTTTCATGAAGCACTGCAACCTCCTCAGGTGAAAGCATTATATTTGGCAGGTAAGTGGTGATTTTACTGATTTTAGTGGAATAAAAGGGGTAAGTTATGGAAAAGACCCCACTGAGCTTTGTTCTACACAGACACATAACAAAGAAGTTACAATACAGATAAATTGCAGAGCTAACCTAATTGAGAGGGCCTCATAACAAATAAGCTGAAAATAGAATTATAAGTATTTTCTGAAGTTTTATTTAAAATGTTCTGTGTGTGTAAACTCATCTATTTATCATATGTATAGACCTGCTGAAATCAAAATATTAGGCAGTACTTTCACTTGTAAATTCTTAATTTTTGCTGCTGTTTGCTTACATGTGAGTTTCCAGTTGAGACTCTTTAAAGTAGTGCCCTTGTTTTAACAGGCCACTTAGAGGTGATTTTTACTTGAGGATTTTTCCACAATAATCAATAATTAAGAAAAATTTAGAAAAAAAAATCTGATTAGCAATGTCTTAATGTTCAAGGTGTTAATCTCCATAATGACTTGAGGTTGTTAGAGATTAGCATAAAAACACTCCCACCATTTAGAGAAAATATTTCATATTACACTAAACAAAAATTTCTTGAAGATTACTTGTTTTCTGGACATTTGGGCTTAATGATAGATTGGTGACAAGTATGAGATAGCTATTTGTAGAGACAGAAACATTAGAGCTGTTTGCATGTATTTAAAAAACCCTAGTCTTTGTATATTTTAGTTTTTATCAAGAATGCATTTATTTTTAAGTAGATCTTATGGAATGAATGATTTAGGTCATAAAGATTAATTCAGCGCATATCTCAAATAAGCATGGTTCAGAGTGTCCTATTTGCTGCAATGAAGTACAGTATTATAAAATCTAAGAAAGTCAACATCAATGTCGAGTAGACTCTTAAGTATGTGTTATAAATATATAATTTTCTGTATAATCTATATTTTTCTTCTCTAATAGGTCCAAATTGTTTAACGCCATGGAAGTCTCAAGAAGCTGAAGTAGCAGATCTGCCCAGTAAGGTGCTGCTTCATTATACACCAAAGGTATGAAACAATACATAATTTCTCATTGTTTTCACACTCTACAGTAATTTCAGAATATGTACTAGATGCTCTTTTTTTTTTTTTTTTTTTGCTTTGTAGAGCAGGTGTGCATGCTGCCTTGATACTGTGGTTATTATGAGAAGCTAAAGAGCAGTGAGTGAGAGCTTTCTTGAACTGTAGTCTTGTGCAGAGAGTGTAGGTTATGTTCTTGTTTAGCAGAACACAAATATCTTGTACAATTGCGAATGTCAAATCTAAGGTAATATGTATGATGCTCCAGAGGTTCCAAATTTTTTAAATACTTTCATGTCAACACAATGGCACTAACTTCCTGAAACATATCAATATATTATAATTCAGAAATCTTGTGTTCAAGGGTCTGTAGCATGTTTCCTAAAAGATGTTGTAGCCTCTTCATTTGTTTAACAGGCCTGCAGAAACCCAATTTGTCTTGACCTATCTACAAATCTTTTACATGGAAGACTAACTGGAAACAAAGTAGTGAACTGGGACATCAAGGTAAATGCATACCGAAGAAGTAGAACCTGATGGAAATATGACAGTAGTTGTACATAGTCACCTAACTTTTGGAATGCTGGAAGTTACTGTCATAATGCAAATGACATTTAGCAAATACAGCATGTTTTAGTAATGAGAATTAATGGGTGAATGCTGTAGCTGAGGTAATACTATATTACATTTATTGAGAACTTAAAAGGACTACTACTCTTCATGTCAGAGATTATGCATTAAGATCTTTTGGGATAGCAGACTGCTCTTCATAATGTTGTGTACTGAAAGCGTTTTATAATCTCCAGGGGATTCTGTCATTGTTTTCTTGCAGTCTTAAATTCTGAATTAGATTAAGATTAGTAGGGTTAAATTGGCGCTTGTCACTTTTGCTGTGTTAGTCATATAAAAATATATTCTGGAATTGCAGACTAACTCAGAAAAAAAAAACAAAGCATGGAGTTTAAATATTACAGGAATCTAGTGAGGTTTTTTAAGAGATAAGTTAACCTAGTTATCTTACTTTTGATTTAGGGTTGGCAGGACTAGATGATCTCACAGTCTAAAAGCCTCACTTCAGAGAAAACACAAAATATGCACCAACGAGTTATACCTTACCCTGTCTCTGGTATACATTAAATGTCCAATATTTTTTCCTTATTGTTGGATACATTGGGATATCAAATAGCTACAGGCTATGCAAATCATCTGTGTTTAATTTTTGCTAGTGTTTGTAATCACAGCGCTACTGCTACATTAGTATTGGAGCTTAAAATTTAACATTTTCTCACTAAACCTGTTTCTAGTCTCCTGCTCAAACATTCTATTATAGCAAAACTGTCCCATATTTTGATTTTTGTTATATCCTTCTGGTTAATTGGTTAATTTCTTAATATACTGCCACTGACAGATCAGATCTGATTTATGCTGTAAAATCAAAGCTCATGATTTTGTCAACTCAGCATTGCTAATGAGATTTAGTGGTTTAGACTTTCTTGTTGCTCCACAAGCAGAGTAACATTTAGGTGAATTACATGTCTTTATGTAAAATAGCAAATGATCTTCTACATGCTAGCTCATGGAGAGGAGGAGAAAAACCATAACATGCGCACCAGCTTAATAAATAATTTTGTGTACCTGCCTGCTCATTTTTTCCCTGATTGCTAACACACATTCATGCCAAAAATCAAAGTCAAGCTTAGCTCTGTGCATGAGGAAATAAAGCTATTTGCAGGGTCAGAGTTTCATCCAGAAACAGTGACATGAGTAAGGATTTTTTTCTTTTAAGTTTAGATAGAATGCATCCAGTTCTGGTTTATAGGCAGAATCTTTAATTAAGATTGAAAAGACTGAAGTCCAAAGTCAGAGTGTTGGAAACTTGTCAGTAGAATACCACGTCTATTTGTCTTGAGAAAAATGTCTGCACTGCTTTTTTTTAAGAACAGGGAACAATCAACTTCGCTAGCAAGCTAATTAATAAGGAAATACTGTTGGAGCTACACTGTGCATATGCTGACTTGTGGAGTTTAATGTTAAGAAAATTCAGATGCTTGCTGGTTAATTTTACTATGATATGAATGGTTTGAAAATACTGCAATTTGTTCTCTTCCTCTAGTAGCGGGAAGAGGGGTGGGTGAGAAGTGTTCGTATCTTTAGCTTTATGGCAAAGCATATTGTGAGTACAAGTTCTAAGAGAACGATTCATTAACAAACATGATTGGGTTTAGCACCCTCTTGAGGAGGACTGGAGTGTGGAAAAAAGCTGATCAGGAGTTTATGAGGAAATTGGTACAACCTAGAAGGAGCTACAGCTACTGCTGTCTTGTGGTTCAGACGAATTCTGGTTTTCAACTTCAAGTTGATTTCGGTTTCCAAAGGCTGCGGGTCTGTGGTGCCTCTTGTTTCACTTAACAAACATAGAAATCTTCATCCATGAGATAAATTTTGCAAATTTAAAAACCTTTCTCAACTTAACTGTTCAATTTTGTTAAATTCACCGTAATAGATGTGGGCTAGAGAGGGGGCATTATAAAGACACATGGGGCAAATTAACAATTGAAAAGGTAGAAAACAATAGAGAAGAAAAGGATTATTTTCTCTGCTTGTCCCCAACATTTCTGGCTGTGAAGGGAGAGTGATAACCCATCTTCATAGACTGGCTTAAAGGGTATTGGGCTTTTTGGCTGTTAAAGTTTTACTCTGCAATGGTTTTCATTGGACTAATCTGGGCAATTGAATACGTGTGTCTGGCTTGCTTGCTGAGACCCTGATTTTCTAAGTAGCATTGTCAATCTCTTCTAGAAATCTTGTGATTTTAATCTGTTATACCTTAGCACCGGAAACATTGTTTGAAGTCTCAGGCTATCATCCCTGCTTATAAGGAGGGGGGGGAAAGTGGGGCTCAGGAGACTTGAATTGTAAAAGTTGCTTTTAAAAAGTAATCAAATTTTATTTTAATGGCCTGAAGTTGAAATCTTGCAGGAATGTGATTAAAACACAGATGTGTATAATCTTTTCTTACTGCTTGTTGCAAGTAACTTAGAAATCAGAATCAATTGTAGAATCGTCTAGGTTGGAAGGGAACTTTAAGATCATTGAGTCCAACTATGAAAAAGTTGGAAAATAAAATGAAAGAAAAATCTAACAAAAAATAAAGTTCTCCTGTTTTTCGAATACAGTTAGCAGAATATTGCTTCTAAGTTTTGTACCTTTCAGTTTCCCATGTTTATGTTGGGGTGGAGAGGAAGGAATTGTAAAAATGCACTTTCAAAACATGAGCTGACAGGAAGATGTGTAGAGTGTCTAAGTTTTGTACGGCTCTGTTATCAAACACAATGTTTTAAACTAGTTTCAAAGTGGCCTGTGAAACATTCTGATAAATTGTGAGTAGATAAGGTTCTGTTACATAGTCTAGGGGGTTTTATTCATGCTGATGTTTTTTCCTCATTTTTCTCTTGATTTAGGATATGATCAACTGTATTGGTGGAGTAAATGTGCTCTTTCCATTGCTGGAGCAGATCAGTTTTCTTGGTGGTCTGATGCCTGAAAAGTCTGAAGGGGAAACTCTGCCTCCAGAACTAGTTACTCCTGTAGAGGAAGACTGGGTGGTATTGTCATCCACAAAGGCGTCAGGTAGGAAAACAGTTGAGCTGAAATAATTTTTAAGCTTGATTTGAAAAGTCTTCCTGTGAATGAGCAAAAGCCATTTTATGTGCTGGCTTTTCCAGAGTATGTATGTAAAGCTGAAAGGCTCTTTCTGTTCCTAAGTATCTTATGTGGATACTGAATACCAGTTCAGCACTATGTAAATTTAACTTATGAACCTATTTCAAATAT